>CM046379.1:38520124-38561367 GCA_025413485.1 Ficus microcarpa
CTAATGCCAACTCCAATATCAGCCTCTTGAAGCATGCCAACATCATTAGCCCCATCACCAATCGAAAGGGTTGTTTTACCTGTTCTGAGCTTCACCAATCTTGTCACCTGCACATCTTCTATAAATCTATCAGATTATTCTTTTGTCAGCTACACCAAAAACTATTTAGATGAATAACATGTAAAGGGCCAACATAAATATAAACTGCCAACGAGCAAGAGCAAGAAAATTACAAGAGCCTTCTGCTTGGGTGTAGAGCGGCAGCATATAACAGAATCACAACTTGTAGCAAGCCTGAAAAATAAGTCCTCCACATCCTTCCTCAGTGAAAAGTCCAAGGACTTTCCATCAATTATTAAGCCAAATTTAACAGAATTCTTAGCTGAGTTGGAAATTTTCTCAGCTGATTCAATTTCTGAAATTCCTTCTCCAAGTTGCCTCCTTACACTTTCCAGAGAAGCCTAAAACAATTTAGGATTCAGAATTTTACCACAAAAAAGTTACTGTCTATAATTTGGAATTCTCTACCTTTGCAGCTGCTTCTTTGTTCCCTTGTTTCTCCATTGCAATAATATCTGGTGAATCAAGAGTGATGACAATCTGCCTCATATCTTGTCTTAGTAAACTACAAGCATACCTGCAAAATTTACATTCATTGTAATATTTGACTTCTTAAAAAACAAAAGACAATACTAGAAATATTCCTGTACCCTATGTTGATTGCGGTTTCCATTTTATCACCAGTTAATACCCATATCTTAATTCCAGCCTGGGAGAGCTTATCAATACAATCAGGAACCTGCAATCAGACAACACTGTATGAGTCAACCACAAAAACGAACAAACAAGCATTAATAACTAATGAAAAGATTGCTGGGCTTAGACATTGTAAAAGCCCTAATATCAATGAGTTTTGAAATCATTCATGGAGGAGGATATTTAAAATTCAATATACCCCCTTTTGTAGTTTGTCCTCAACAGCAGTAGCACCAAGTAGGATCAAATTTCTTTCAATCTTATCAGCAGCTTCATCCACCAATGCATCCCGATTTTCAGATACGGAAGTTTTGGCCTTCACAAACTCCTCTTTCCATCTTCCATATTCTTCTTCACCAAGCTTATGATATGCAATTACCAAGGTTCTCAGACCCGCTTCAGCATATTTTTTTATGTGTTCCTTGGTCTGAGCCTCAAACTGTCGCCCGTCTTCTGCAAGCCTCTCAAACATAACACTGGATATATGCTGATGAATCAATATTCTACAAATGACAGACCAATTTGCAATTTCTTATTCTTTAACGCATCAGAGTTCTAACCTGTCAGCACCCTTGCAAAAGAGCAATAACTGATCTTCCATGTCTCTCACAATAACCGACATTCTTTTGCGGGAACTACTGAACTCTAAGACATGAAGAAGCTCGTACACTCTGGGACAGAGAATCCAAATCACATGAAAACTTGGTTAACAAAGAGAGAGAGAGAGAGAGAGAGAGAGAGAGAGAGATTGATAAGAAATGAAGTCAAACTCCTTAATCTAGCAAAAAAAGTAAAAAGCTGTGTCACAGATGAGCATTCAGGCCAACGCCTCTTCTGAGCGAGTCAGAAATTCCGTAGTAAATTAGACACCTTCTCAGGTGCGAGGGGAAATAATCAAACTGAGCTCTTTGAGAAACTATAACAAAACTATAGATGTGAAATAGCAAGGTCGCAAAAGGAACTAACCTCTTAACCTTTTTCCCACTCTTATAATCCCACTCATACACATGTATGCTTGTCTGCGTCCTCTCAAAAAATTCAAAGCCAAGTTCCCTGGCAGCAATGACAAATGCTGCTTCATCTGGTGACTCAGCTTCGTAGGAAATTTCCCCTTCATCTTTATCTCCATCGGGAATAGCTGTGTGGCAAATTGCTAGCACCCGAAAAAAATTCCGTATGAAATCAGAATGAGGTTCATTAATCCACTGCCCGTTCATGATGCGTTCATCCCTGAAGTTGAAACCCTTAATTGAATTTCCAGACCCTGAAACATCACCACTACGGCCTGCGCTATCAGATGGCGTTTCATCAGTTTCAGGCAGTCCACCCCTTTTCCTGTTTGCAAGTGATATCTCCACTTCTGTCATACCACGACCATATGGTGTGCCAGCTATTGTACATTTGACAAAGTCCATCGAATTACAAGTTAAAGTACCAGTTTTATCGGAAAGTATTGTATCAACCTGGCCAAGTTCCTCATTCAAATTAGACGTGCGTGCATGAGCTGGCTTATTGTTTCCTCATCATACATATCCTGATCATGGTTGATGAAGATACTCTGCAATACCTTCACAATCTCAATGGATACATATAAAGATATTGGTATCAAATATCCATAAAGCATTAGGGCCGTCAAGAAATGAAGAAGGGCAGCAAGAGTTGGTTTTCTGGGGTCATAGAACACAGGCGTGTCGTCTGGACGAAGATACCACCTTCTAAGCTTTCCACCAGAAAGATCTTTTTTAGTGTCAATACCAAAAAAGACTGATCCAATAAAAGATATTAGAATTAGAGTACTGAAGAGAATGTAAATTATCTTATCCATCCTCCTCTCAATTTTGCTTCTCTTGGAAGGGAGGGTCCGTCGCATTCTGCATCACTTTTGTATCATGGCCCGTAAAAATAACAGCACCGTATATGAAATCAGTGTTTTTAAGCTTCGAATCTCTTAAGAGAATCTGTTGCAAGGAAAGTGGATATGGCTTATCATCATAGCACAGGGTTCCAACAAATGAGTAGAGGTTCTCATTGGGATCCTCGCACTTGATTACTGCAGTAAATTCTTCGAGAGATTTTTCTTCACGGAGATGGAATGTCACCTCCAAAGCATGCTTTAGCTTCAAATTAGTCTCTCCATCAAGGTTCATGGTTTCAACATAACAAATACCATCTGGATAGCTTGATGACAGCAAAAGCAGATCAGCAGGAAAGTACTCATCTTTGTACACCTTCACAATGTCACCGACTTGTAGTTTCTTCCATCTGGTCTCATTGAAAGAAAAATTCTTATACACATGAACCCTTCGATTATTTGCCTCTATATCCTGAAACCATTTCAAGGATCAACCGAGAATAACTTAAGCATGAAGTAATATATATAAGTGGTTACACAAAAGGCCAAACCTTCCCTAGGATAACTACTGACAGCTAAGATATCATGTGCAGAAAAATCAAGTAATGATAAAATAAATGAAATTATCGATGAGCTAATATGACTACAGAGGTCAACTCCCATTGATTTTTTCCTTCACTTTAACACAATATATTGCCAAAACATAATAGCAACTAAAAATAATGGAACGAAAAAGGATTTCTGAAAAGTATTACCTGTTTTCTCCGCCGCCAATCTTCGACGGCTTCCTTGGCCATGGTAGCTCCAATCACCACCACCAATGGCGCGAGAACACTGAATGCAGTATAAGGCGCCAAGGGGCTAAACGAAACGCAAGCAACAACAAGAAAGTAAAAATTGGCCACCCTTCGAAACTGCTCGAACAGGGACTTTGGAATGAAATTAAGTGCCGTGTACTTGGTTGTCGAAACGTAGTTTCCTCTGTATCTCAACTGGATCATCTCCGCATTGTCGGGATCATTGCAATGCACGACCCTGGAGTACCCACTTCGCCCAATCTGGTCATGACTCTCTTCAATCGACGACCGAAAACACGAGAACGAATAAAGCTTGCTTAAATGTATCTTCTTTTTCTTCCTTTCCGCCATTTTTGCACCTAAAAAAAATAACGAACAGGTTCCTCTCTTCTCCCTCTCTTTTTTTCCTGATTTGGTCACCAAAATCCCCTCAAATCCTCACCCACATTTCTCTCCCACTTTCCGAGAAAATTAAAAAAAAAAATTCAGCAAACAACAAAACACTCACTCGCGACAAAAATTCTCCAAACCTCTCTCCACATCCAGAGACTGAGTCAACTCCACAATCACCAGAAACTCAAAGAAAAATTCCTCAACCCTTCCACTTCACCAACGCAGAACCGATATATCTTTCGAAGATATCCAAAACCATTTCAGGCGAGCTAAAGAGAAAGGCATAACTTGGAAACCACATATGCTCAAAATGCTTTGCTTCCGAGCCACCATAACCAAGAAAACGAAGTCGGCGAACGAAGAATCGCATCAAAGAGCCTTCACGAAGAAAATTTATCAGCTCCCCGATTTCGCAGTTCAGAGAAAGCTGCTCAGGAAAATTCCTATTCCGGAACCCTAGATTTTGCGTTCTTCCCGATTCCTTACTTCCGCTCCAAGTCGCAGAGATCTCTTCCTCGTGACTTCGGCCGAAATTTAGAGAGAGAAAGTGAGGGAGAGAGAGAGAGAACTACAGTGAAGGAGGGAGAGAAAAGGGTAAGCTTCGAAATTTTGTAGTCAACTTAGCTGTGCCTTTGCCGCTTTTATAAGCCAAAAAAAAAATTTTTTTTTTAATTAAAAATTAAAAATTAAAAAAATACATCTGAGATGAATTCGGGAACACGAAAGAGTGAAATGGGAGGCGAAGCAGGGGATAGTTGCCCGTACGCCTTCATGGGCTCTGCATGATTCACGAAATGAGTCGAAGACCAGGGAGAGCTGACGTCATATTTGAAAGAAGATCTGTCGTATGTTATCCGGTTTTACACGTGGCAGGCTCTCCCCACCGCACGATTTCACCAATCGTACCTTGTCGGAACACTGTGCCTCTCAATCCTACGTCGTTTTCGACCTTCTAAGTTGGGAAAAAATAATTTTTTTTTAAACTTGAGATAACTATATTTCGTTAAGAAAAAAGTGCCTTTTTTAATAACCTTTTTTTGACCTTTTCAGGGTTTTTTTTTATTTTTTATTTTTACGTTCTCTCTGCATGTGTTAATTGAGCTGAGTGTGACAAGTTAAATTAGTCCCCTTTTGTTATCTGATAAATTAAATTAATTTACATCACCCAACATGGGTTAAATAATTATTCTTTTTCAAGCTTATATTTTATTAAAAAAGTCTCTATCAAACGTGTGTTCTGTTTAAAATATAATTAAAAATACCAAGTATAATATAAAAATGTACCAACTTGTAAATAATTCAAGAACATAATTTCCCTTTTTCAATTTTTACCGATTAAACAAATTGCTTCATGTGATAATTGGGCCTTTCTTGTTTCTTGTTTTATAAGTTTTAGTTCAAATGTCAATTTGTGTATGAAACACGGTTACAACCGTGATATATTAAAAACACTAATTAGTTACAACCTTAATATATTAAAAACACTAATTATGTTTTTAATTGCACGACACTTTATTAATATTCCATGACATATTTGTGTCTCAAATCAGTCGCTTCAACTATTTTCATAAAAAAAAAATTTTTAATAACAATCACTTCAACAGTATTTAATCTTAAAAATATGAAGACCGAAACATCTTTAATAAGAAAAAGAGATAATAAAAGAAGAAAAACATTTTAAAAATATAAAGGATAATTTGGTAACTTTCATTGTCAAAATCAATCTTTAGCTCAAAAAAATTACAAAATAATTAACATGAGTTTAAAATGTAATAGAGTCTGAAATATAAGGTATAATTTTCAAATAACCTAAAAATACACGCTATAAAAATAAAAGAACTATAAAAACATATAGATGAATTAAATATGAAAAAAAAATCAGAAAAAAAAATGGGGGAAAGTTTTTTGAAAAAGAAAAAAAAAAGGAATAATGAGGAAGAAAATTTTAAGTCAATGGTTGGTAAACTCTTGGTATTGAAGCTAACTTTAGTGAGTAGAAAATTCTAGAAATATTCCATTTAATAAATTTAAAAAAGAAAAAAGAAGAAAAAGAGACAGAGAGAGAGAGAGGAAAAAATTTTTTTCTTCGTAATCTTTTCTAATTGATGATGATCAACGGCCCGATTGAGGGAGAGATAATAACCGCAGAGAAGAAGGAATCGTCGGTTCGGCCGTTCGTCTACGGTGGGCAGAAAATTACACAACGGGACCCAGGAATTTAAGAAAGATATGTTTCCACTGGGACCATGCCACGTGCCAAAGTGCCATTCGATTTGATAGTTGTCGGCCACGTTGCTTGACTTAGTATCCAGACAGTACCATGCAATAGATTGTGATACTTGCAAGTACCAAGAAACTACGAAACGTCTACGCTTTTAACACCTGTACTTTCTGCTGTCTTCGGTTCTAGATTTATTATGTTCTTCACAATTTCCTCCTCAAATGACTCGAAAGGGATTGACAAAGAAGAAACGAGCACGGAGTTTGGTGCATCTTTCCGAATATAAATTATTAAGGGTTTGTTTGGTTGATTAGTTTGAGTTGAAATATTTTAGTTGTAATAGTAAATTTTTAAAAAAATTACAGTTTGAGTTGAAATGAAATTAGCTACCAAACGCCCCCTAATTCAGTTTTTATCCTTTTTTTTAATTAATAAAAATAATAATTAATTATCAAAAAGTTAGGGTTAGTTTGGTTTCAAGTTTCATGAATTAAATTGTATTTTTTGTATCATGAGTTTTGTACCTTTTTTTTGAAAAAATTTTTTTCTTTTGGCTAAATAAAATGACTTGTGTCCGTTGTGCACTTACCACTGGTTAGGACTTAAAAATGCCAATGAGCTAATATTTTGACCTGGTTTATTTTGTGAGTTTAAATTCAAAATTTTTATCTTAATTTTTAATTTTTTTTAATTTTTAAATTTAGTTTTTTCAGAAAAGGTAAAAAACTTTTTCTAAAAGAACTTTTTTATCATGATAAAAAAAGTAGAATTTAGTTTAAAAAGTCAACCAAACAATAATTACTATGTGAAAATTTGAATTTCCAACTTAAAATGAGTTGTGTCATGTGCACTTACTACAGTTAGGACATGCCAATCAGCTAATATTTTATTTTTTATTGGCTTATATGTCTTTTTGCTATTAGGGTACTTATGTTTTACATGATTTGTAAGATAATCGTGCAAGCTTGTATTTCTCCAAAAAAAAAAAAAAAATCAGGAGTATAAATTATACAAAAAGAAACGTGTGTCTTCGTATAGGCGTGAAAAAATACCTAGGTTGCTTTTGAATATTTGCATTTAACTGTACAATTTAAATTGTGCGTTCAAATAAAATATTTATTTTGATAATTTTTATTAAAAGTAATATTGAATAGTGGAAAAGTCAAAAATAAGTTCAAAAGGTGAAAATTAAGGATATGCATTTGAGCTCTAAGTGTTGTGAATAACGAAGACCATTTGAATGTTTTTTTGCTTATATTTTTATGGTTATAGTCAAGTGAACATTTTGAACTTAAGGGCATGGATGGCATATCAATAAATTCGGGTGATCTTCTTGTCATTTTTGTTCATTTTGAAAATTGTTCTTATTTTCAATACTAAGGCCTCATTTGGCATTCGTACTCAAACTCAAAATTTTTATCTCAGTTTTTGTCTCTTTCTGAAAAAGTTTTTTGTCTTTTCTGAAAAAAAGTTTTTTGTCTTTTCTGAAAAGTCAACAAAAATTTACTATTGAAATAGGGTGTTTGGTGGAGTAAAGATTTTCCAAGTTTCTCAAGACTCAGTTTTACCAAACACAAAATTCCTAAATAATAATGAGTCCACTTGGATCTAACTCATGCTCGATACAAAAATTTCGATCCACCTTGTTGAATAATTTTTCACATGCCACAATAGAAAGGTCCATTTAATTTTATTTATTAAAAAAATAAAAATTTCAAGATGAGTTAATTACATTGTTTTTATCTTAACTTTAGATAATTTAGTGGTTTAGGAAAACAATTAGTTTTAAAAAAAAGTCAAAAAAACCAAATAAATTCACGAACTTAAAAAAAGCTATAAATTTGTCTGCCACATGGTGAAATGTATTTGGGAAATATGATTTCTCCAATATTGTGATGTTTGTCATGCTAATTTGAATGGTCATTATCAAAATGCATAATTTTTCATCATGGCATTAGCAACACAACATGTTCAATGCAAAATGATATTAGGTCGGCAATTCACACTTCCAAAATTCAAACCCTCCACTACAACCATTATTGTATCACATCACGTCCATTTTGTGGAAAATGAAAAAGAAAGAAAAAATATGATAATTTTATTTTTTATTGCGTTTTATTTGTGAATATTCCATTGGATAAGCTTGGCAGTGTTTCTTTAAACTTCCAATGAATTTCGTCGGTTTATCTTCCTCCATTGCTCCCACCGGAATTGACTAGCTATTTTCAACCACGCATTCTTATTTTTCCCGAAAGACTTTTAAGGGGTGTTTGGTGAATGAGTTTAGTTTAAAATTTTTAAGTTTCAATAGTAATTTTTTAGAAAAGACAAAAATTTTTTTCAGAAAAAGACAAAAATCATGATGAAAAAAGTATAATTTAGTTTAAACTAAACTTTCAACCAAACACCCTTTTAATCTAATGCTGACATGTCAAAAATTTATTACGTTAAAACCTTTTTTTTTTTTTTTCAGCAGTGTTTTACAAAAATTAAGCATGAGATACACATGTGAGCTTATTAAAATATTCAGAAAAGTAATGTCAACTTAAATGAAGTTGATTTTAAATGAAAATGGGATTACGTTTTTTTTTTTTTCTGTCTAAACTAAGAAATACACTACTTTATAAAGTTTAGTTATACATATATATATATATATGTATAGCTATTATTTTAAAATTAGGTTTGAAGTGATATTGTCGTGATAAGATTTTGTATTCCATCTCTTACTCTACACATTTCAATTCGGATGGCTCAAACATAAATAAATGAATTATATAAACTCTATAAAAATCATGACGACTTCCTAAAGGATAAAATCAACTCCTCGAATAGTGGAGTTAACTTACCATAAAAGGAAGAGGATCAATCAGAAAATATTCATTCAAATCTTCATATTCCAGAAAATCACATCTTTAATGGTTCAATAAATGTCCAAAATCAACCAAATACATAATGAGGACACTTTCCTAAACCACAAAAGGGGAAGTCCTACAAAGAAGGTACTCGAAATGAAACAGAAAGGGAAACAACTCAGCGGAATTAATAAAGCCTGAGTCCCCAAAAGATCAGGAAAAGGGACTTCATTCCTCATTGCCTGTAAATAGGAGAAGGCTCTACGGATTCAAGTAAGACCAATCGAGACGGAAATAGAGCAAATTACAATCATTTCCACCATTTCAGGGCATCCTCAGCGAAGTTTCCCTTTTGTCTACATGTTTTCTGCATCAATTACAAAATCCCCTCTTCTTTCTATCATTTCTTGCTTTCAGCAACTCATTGTAACATTTTCTCGTTAACATCATAGTAGAAAAAAACCCCGATCTTCTTATAGAGGACTAGTTTTCACACTGATAAAAAATCTTTATATAAATTTGTTTCTTTATTTATTTTCTGTATTTCGCTTATGTTTATTGCTTTTACGTAGGAAACGAGTAGTCGATCAGATCCAGCGATTGCAACCCAGTCATGGTGCCCGTTAACAGATTAATTCACTGTGCAAATATTGTTCGAATTCACCCTCTGTTTCCCATAAGTTATCGAGTTTTAGACAACCCAAAAAATTAAAATTAAAATTAAAATTAAAAACTAAAAACTTGAGATGGGCTGAATAAAGTCAAGCCCAATAATGAAGTTTGAAACCAGTTTAGTATAGTATAGCATATTAGGCCTATGGATGGTGACACAGCTCATTGCCAGCACTTAACGGGCTGAACAAGTAATCAAATCAAAGGCAAAAGCACCGGAAGAGCAGAGAGGAAGGTTGTATTTGTTTATTTATTTTTTATTTCTTATTGTAAATAAATTAAAAGAGAATCAGTGTGGTGTCTTTATACTCTCAACTCAGCATGTTAAGAATAAACAATAACTCGGACCAACGATGAAATGATAAATGATCATGTCCACACACCTTCAACAAAACAGATCAGGGACTTGCAGAATCCATCGGCAATACTTATCAAACCAATAAACTTGTGTGATGTACGACTCGAACATATGATCTAAAAGAAAGAAGCGAAAGTTTCAAGTAGGATCTTCTTTGCCATCATGTCACCATCAGTAATGAGTAATGACGAAGGTCGTATCTTGGAGACTCTCAAGAATTAAGCACAATTAAATAATATGATTTATGTTTATCATCAATGTCCGTCTCGATCGTTTGTTGACGTGAGATTTACAAAAAGTTTGATATTTTGTGGAGCCTGATGAGATAACAATAAATTTATACTAGTCCATTGGTAAAATAAGATTTATTTGCCGAATGACCTTTTCAAAAAAGTTGACTTTATAACGTCTTATTATTATATTTAGTGCCTTATAACGTGCTTTAGTATGAAAATTAAAGAATGTCATTTTTACCAATTTTACTTTCTAACATAATCGGAACGATAAATTCTTCTACTTTATAAACTAAGAGAAACAACAATCCACAACATAAACCAATATTATAATCAATCATCTCTTTCTAGTTTTTTATCATATAATTTTGTTTCAAATATTATAGTAAATAACATTTTTAGAAATTTATCTAATCAAAAATTTTTTTGGATAACTAACAGTAGGTAATAAATTTACTAGATAAATGATTTATTTATTTATTTATTTGTAAATGATTTATTTATTTATAATAAATAGATAGATAATTTATCTAATAGATTTGCTATTTACAACTGTTTGTTTTAAATGTTTTTGCAATATGTTAATTAGTTACAGTAAAATGCTATTTACTTGATTCTTCCTTCTGTTTATACTACTAAAAATGGCAATCCTTTTGTTGACTCGCAAATTAGAAAATGGCAATGCCTGAATAACATCTTCATCAGAGAGATCTGTCCGACAATTATATATACATGTGTACCCGATAAAGTCTAAATTAATTTCTAAAAAATATATATATACATATATATAGTCTAATTCACTGACATCACATATGTTCATGTCAAGTATTAATTAAGGGTCTGTTTGGTGAATGAGTTTCAATTGGAAATTTTAAATTTCAATAGTAATTTTTACAGACTCTTCAGAAAAGATAAAAAATTTTTTCAGAAAAAAATAAAAATCAAGATAAAAATTTTGGTTTGAGATTGAATATCAAACGGAGTCTATTTTTTTAAAATTATTTTCAATATAAATCAGTTGACCATTCTTGCAACTCGACGAAGAACATGCACTCTGCCACTAAAAAAGTCAAATTAGTTTAAAATTACGAGTTGTTATTTTCATATTTTAGTGATTCCACTTTAAGGCCTATTATCAAGCGCTCTCTCTCTCGCCCCCCGCTACTTCGTGAAAAAAAAAAAAAAAAAAAAAAAAAAAAAAAAAAAAACTTGCATGACAACGCAGCTAATGGCTGAACATTGTCAAGCCAACAATTGTTGGGGACAACTCAGCGAAAATGGCGGGTCATCCAATCCACGGGCCGCTAATTGAATCGGCTGCACTAGATGTGTTAAATTTTATTATTTAAAATAAAAAAAACTCAAGTTTAAGATGTGTTTAAAAAATTTTTATTTGTAAAGTTATAAAATGAAAATAAATGATATTGAGAATAATATATTGGGAGAAGAATTAAAAAATATTCTGAAAGATGCCGTATAAAATATGTTTGAGAAAGAGACATCTACTTTTTTTTTTTTTCAAAATAAGAAAGAATAATGAAAAAAATTAGAAAAAAAAAACTCTTTTTTGTTTTTCAACTACTTTTGAAATGGACATATAAAACAAATGGGGTTTAATATTCTGAAAATCGAAACTTTTAAAACGTTAGAATTTAATCAAAATCATGTTAAAAATAAAATTATATAAAATGTTGAAAAAATATAATATAGATCACCATGAATCGCATGTGACATGGGTCTATTTGAAAAATATATTTTTTTTTTTTTTTTGGGAATCACCTTAGTAATCTTTAGCTTTTATAATTAAAAACCCAAAACTTTGATTTTGTTTAAAAAAAAAAAACGTAAAATTTATTAACAAAGGAAGACAAGAAAAGGGACGGAGGAGCGGTGTTGCAGGTTGGCGAGGCGAGTTGACTAGTGTAATGACGAAAAACCTATCACTTGTTCATCGAGATAATGAGAAAACCTTGTTTGCCGTTGCCGTTGGGTGTGAAATTTTTAAATTGAAATTGATTGATTTTTTAAAATTTAATTATAATTTTTTTAATTTTTTATAAAAAGATAAAAATTGAGATGAAAATTTTAAATTGAAACCTGAGTTCCAAACATACTCTTAACATGTGTTTGGTTTACCAGTTAGAGATAAAAATTTTAAATTCGAGTTGATTGACTTTTTAAAAACTAATTATAATTTTTATTAATTTTTCAGAAAAATATAAAACTAAGATGAAAAGTATAATTTAATTGAATTTAATTTGAAATGACAAACGAAGTATTAGATGACAATTTGATGATCAATAGTCACACTTTCTACTATTATTGTTATTATCATCCCTGTTTAAATTACAAACCCACATAAATTGAATAATTTATTTAAATTATAGACTACGACATTCTTTTTTTCGAAACTATTTTGATGTTCAACTACTTAAAAAAAAATTGAGAGAGAGAAAATAATAATAATATTTTTTTCATTAATTGATCAGGATGACATAAGTTTTTTATTTCTGATCAACATGATATAAATATTACTTTTATTAGCATCTGATTTGTGTCATATTGATTTAGTATCAAAATTTTATATCATATTAGTTTAATTTTAAATTTTTGTGTATATTAATATAATGGTTTTTCAAGTTGTCTCATTTAGGTATTTTTTTTTCTTTAAAAAAAATTGTCTCTTTAATTTATTTTTTTGGGCTAAACAACCTAATTTCTTTTTTTTATAAAAAATGAAATGAAAGGCTAAAATCTGATTATGAAAGGAAAATTTTCAAAATGGAAAATTTTCTTGTTTTAAATAGAAACTCTTTTCATTTGAAGAATAAGATAATATTTGAATGTGTAAAAAAATTTTTTTATTAAAAACAAAAGGTTATTTAAAATGAGAAAAAATAGTGTTAAAAATTATGTTTTATGAGAAGATTTAAAAAAAATTATTTAAAAAAAAGATATTATATAAAATAAATAGAAAAACGAGAGAATAATAAAAAATAAATAAATAAAAACACACTTTTTTTATAAATATTTTATAATTTCAGACAAGTCTACCTAAGAGTGGGGAAGTGATTGTAGTCTAACGACACATATATTACTTAAATAAAAAAAAAAGGAACAAATATACGGGACAGGACAATCAGGTTAGAACGAAAATCCGCTGGTTACAATCCCAGCCAATCACGCGCTCTGGTTGACGAAAACCAAGTCTCCAGCTGGTCATCCGATAATATCCCTCGTCCACTCGCAATCTTTTAAAATATCCCGATAAAATCGGGTGATTCTCCCGATATTTTCACCTACTAAAACAAAAATACAACTCAACTCAAAATCTTTTTTTTTTGGCGGGTCCCACTCCCATTTTCCGCAGTTTCCCCTTCCCTGGTGAGTCTCTCTGGAAAATTATTTCTCGCCACTTCGATTTTCCCTTAAAAAAATTTTTTTTAACTGTAATTAAATTAAAATATTCTCTGCTAAATTCAAAGGAAGCAAAAAAGCTTTTTTCTAATTTTGTGTGTGTGTATATCTATATATATATTTTTTAATTTTTGAAGGTTCATAAAAACAGTAAGAGATTCGATCCAGTACCTTAGACTCGGCGACAGTTGGACAGAGAGAGAGAGAGAGAGAGAGAGAGATAGACATCGAGAGCTATACGGGCATCGTTCATGTCGGAAGAGTTGATGGTGAAGCAGTTAAGCACCAGTTGAATCGCCGCCGTTTTTTTTCTTTTTCGTTTTGGTCGGAATACGAAGTTCTGCTTTTGCTCTGGACGAGGTCAGATTCAGTTCTCCTCCCTCCTTCGATTACTCCGAGGTGCACTCTCGCCGGTGGAAACCAAACCCTAGGTCATCGGTAATTCCTCACCTGCTGGATTTCTCAGCTGTTGTGCCTTTGACGCGATTGAGTTCGCCGCATTTCATTGATCTTTGTTGGTATATTTCACGAAGCGATTAAGCTTATTGTAATCGTTTCTCTCTGATTCGTTACCTTTTTTTTTTTTCATTGAAGTTGGGAAATGGAGAGTTGAAATTTGGTTTGACATGCTTTCTCCTGAAGATTTTTTTCTTGTGTGAAAATGATACAATTGACGAACAAATTAGGATTGAAAATAGGAATGCAACGCAATTTTTTATTCAATTTAAAAGTTTTGAATGAGTAGAAAATCTAAGGTGCGGGCTTTGATTAATGCAAAGTAGATTACGATTCTTTTTTTCTATGAATTTAAGAAATTTGGGATTGCTTGAGCTTCTCTATCTTGGGCTTTTTCTCGTTTTCTTTTTGATCGCGATTTATGTTTAGAATTGGCTTTTTTGAAACGGGAATCCGTGTTCTTATTTGCTACTTGTTTTGCTCCTATAACTTTTACTTGAGCTACCGAGGAAGTAAATCTTTTTGGTGTAGTAGGATTGTCAACTCAGAGTTAGAACAGTATATTCTAAAAATTGGTTTGTAGAGGGTTATAGCATCCAAAGGGTCCGGGATTCGGTAGAAAGTTTTATTTTTCAGGGAGAATTTGAGCGATGAATGAGGGACGTTATTTTGTGGTTCTAGAAAGATAGTGAAGTGTAAGGAAACTTCGGTACTCTATTGGTAGGTGTGGGCCGCTGACGAAATGCAAAGAAAGATTGGTTTGGCTAGCAACTTATGAGGTTGGAAATCGAACGTGTATGGCGGAATGACAAGGGCATGATAACTTTTGTAGAGGATATTACCATTTATGACATGTTTGGCAATGTTAGTTATGATTTCTACGTACGGGAACTTTATCTTTCGCAAAGTTTCTTTGGAAATCCGGTTAGGAAGTTCTACCTATGTAGTAAGTTATTGTGTTTCTAATTGATGTTAATTTTTCTCTTTCATAACATTCCCTTTTTTTTTTGGAATGTATCTCATGCGCTAGACATTTTAGTTGGTCTTGGAAGCAGAATTCTGACTTCAGAATTTGATCGTGGCAGCCTGCATTTTTTTCGGAATATCCTAGAGTTGGATTAATTCCACTCTACTTGTTGGTGCTGGTTCCTTCTTGAGGTGCTCTGGATCAGATTTTTCTTGCTGGTCTCATCCCTTATCCGATGGTTTGTAGTGCTTGTTCGATTACCTCTCTCAAGAATTATTGTTTCTAGATCTAAGTATAATGTTTCGCATTTGTGATTATTGGTATCCAACATTTTTTGGGATTTATTTGGCTGCAGAAGGAAATTAAAAATAAGTTCAAAAAATAAAAAAATAAAAAAAAGAAGGAAATTAAAAATAAATACCATGATGAATACCTGCATTATTTTGACTCTTACCTACTTAACTTACACTTTAACTGTTTTCTTTGGAAAATATAGGAGCAAAGACGGTGTTAAGAGTGTCATATAAGAAGAAAGAAAGCATGGAGTATATACTAGAGAAGAGATTCCCAGTAGATGCAAAAGATTATAAGTTGTATGAAGAAGTTGGTGAAGGTGTCAGTGCCACTGTGTACAGGGCTCTCTGCGTTCCTCTTAATGAGATAGTTGCAATCAAGGTTCTGGATTTGGAAAAATGTAATAATGACCTGGTATGTATGCTAAAACCACTTATCAGCTCAGGCTGTCTGTGTTTCTTTTTGTAAATATATTTGTTGTTGCTGAATAGGTGCTTACTTGGATTTCCCTTTTCAACTTCTAGCATTGGCTCTTTGACATAGCAGTATGTATTTGATTACAACTTATGAATATTTACTACTTCTTTCTACATAAATATGTATATATGTTAGGTAATAATGAGCTTTATTTTGTGAGTTAGCTGGAATTCAAGCTTGTAGAAAAAAATAGAATAAGGACTTTACAACGTTAATTGATGATATTTTGTACTCAAAATGATGTGTTAAATCTGTATCCTTTGTTCTCTTCATATTGCACACATTTCTGGGCCTGTGTTATTCCTTATTGAACATCGAATTTCATGTTCTTAGCTGTACTCTATAGATCTGCAGACATCATAATGTTTGATTGATGCTTGCCTCAAAACTTTGACTGTCTACTGGCAACTGTAATTTGATACTATGCATTTAATTCTAACGTTGTAATGCAGGATGGAATTCGGAGGGAGGTACAAACAATGAGCTTGATTGATCACCCAAATGTTCTGCAGGCGCATTGCTCTTTCACCACCGGCCATAACCTCTGGGTTGTGATGCCATATATGGCTGGTGGGTCCTGCCTGCATATAATGAAGTCTGCTTACCCTGAGGGTTTTGAGGAGACTGTCATTGCTACTTTACTGCGTGAGGTTCTCAAAGCTCTTGTTTATCTTCATGCCCATGGGCACATTCATAGAGATGTGAAGGTACCCTTCCTGATGTGTTCATCTAATTATTCTCTATTACTTCTTTCATTATGAAGTTTAGGACAATTACCATGGTTCGTCTCATTTAAAACAATAGAAGATTCGTGCTCTTTATTTTAAGTTATCTAAAGAAAGCATTAAATTGGTATCCACAATCATGAGGCGAAATACATAAAATAGAAACAATATCAAGTTGTGAAAAGCTTGTTTTTCTTCATAGGTAGCATACTAACTTTATCTTATAGTATGCTGAATTTTTTAGCATTTTTTGTGAATCATATTTCAAAGAAGTGTTATATTTTGTTTTTCTTTTGTCGGTTATGGCATCCATGCAGGAATTTTTTTTTTTTTTTTTTTTTAAGTCATACCCAGCATTGTTCTTTTTCTTCTCTTTTTTTACTATTGTTTTGGGGAGGGTATGAGATTGCTATCTTAGTAAAGCTCATAGTCTTCTTTTGCAGGCTGGTAATATCTTAATAGATTCTAATGGTGCAGTCAAGTTAGCTGACTTTGGAGTGTCAGCATGTATGTTTGATACTGGAGACAGGCAACGGTCCAGAAACACTTTTGTAGGAACCCCTTGCTGGTAATTTTTTCTTGCTTTTCTTTTCTATCGATGTATGTTTTGATTTGTGTTCTATGAATCTATGGTAATGTTGATTAAAAAAATATGGAGATCTATTTATTTAAATTGACCCAGTTTTTTCCCCTTCTTTCTGACTTTTTTCCTCAGGATGGCTCCAGAAGTTATGCAGCAATTGCATGGATATGACTTTAAGTGAGTTGCTTGCTTATAGGATATGTGTCAAATTTTTCCTCCTCTTCCTTTCATTTTCTTTCCTTCAGTATTTCAATGTTATGTTCATTTAAAACACATTTAAGTTTTTTTTTTCCCGGTTTTTGGCTCCATGTACAGAGCAGACATCTGGTCATTTGGTATAACAGCACTTGAACTTGCTCATGGCCATGCCCCATTTTCCAAGTATCCACCAATGAAAGTAAATTTCTAAATTTTTCTAATCTTATCTTGAAAGCTGGGATATTTTGCTGCTGATTGATTTGTGAACTCAAAGGTATTGCCCCTTTGTTTAACTCTTGCAGGTTCTGTTGATGACTTTACAAAATGCTCCTCCCGGTCTTGACTATGAAAGGGACAAGAGATTTTCAAAGGTCCGTGATGTTTCAGTTTTGTCATTTGTCACCTATTTTTAATTATTGTTTTTAAAGAGCAGTTTGTTTTTCCAGTCTTTCAAAGAATTGGTAGCTGCTTGCCTAGTGAAGGACCCAAAGAAACGTCCAACCTCAGAAAAGCTTTTGAAGCATCACTTTTTTAAGCATGCGCGTCCCCCTGAGTATTTGGCTCGTGCCATTCTAGATGGTCTCTCTCCATTAGGTGATCGATTTAGGATCCTGAAGGTCGCTTGCTTATCCCGAATTTTTTTCTTTCTACTCTCTCTCTTTTTTTTTTTTGTTTTGGTTTGAATAAATTTATTTCTTCTTGTTGGTTCTGTTGTGAGATATTTCACAAGTTCATATTTTATTCTTCTGACTACATTTTTCTGTCTTAGACAAAGGAGGCTGATCTTCTTGTACAGAACAAAGCTCTCTACGGGGATAAAGAGCAGCTGTCGCAGGTAGTAATTGGTCAAATGGTGATGGGATTTATGTATTTCTGATTACTCAGGTTTGTTTATTCTTATATTGCTGCAGCAAGAGTACATTCGAGGAATCAGTGCCTGGAATTTTAACCTTGAGGACTTGAAAAATCAGGCTGCCCTTGTAAGTAGTATCTGTTTACTTTATTTACTGTTCTTTTAGGAAGGACTTAATAAATGATTTGAATACGCTTTGCTTTTGGTATCTTCATGTTATTTAATACATAGTAAAAGAACTTTTTTTGCCTGCAGATTCAGGATGATGAAATTCCAGATGCTGAAGAGTCGAAGAAGCAAATGGATGACTATAAGGATACTGAGGTTCCGGCAGAGAGGTTTTCACGTGAAATGGCCAGCCAGTCGAATCATGCTCAAAATCAGGAGGTATAGAGACCTCTGCAGAAAATACCTTGTCTTCCCCCCTCCTCCTTTTTCCCTTTTATGTTTTTTTTCTCTTATGTCTGATATTTAATTTTTGTATTAAATCAATATCTCTGCTTTTTATTGTTTCAGGATGGATTCAGTGATCTTCATGATCTGGAGAGTTCACTTTCTTCATTTCCTATCAAACCTCTTGAAGCACTTAAGTATGATTGGTTTCCTTTCATACCTAGTGTTATCTACGAAGAAAATCTTTGTCGTTACACTATAATCAAGTCTTTGGTTTAATGATTGTCGTATTGCTAGAGATTGAGGTTTTCAATTTGCCACACAGTTTTATTTCAGATGTTAGTACCGCATATTTTCCCGCGACATTCATTTTGGTTTGTTGTTGTATTACTCTTATCATGAACTTTTCTTTATTAGATTGTTCATCACATGTTTTGCATTATCATAGAACACTCAAAAAATTGAATGAAATTGGTGAACTTTGATAATGACAATTGACTGATAATCACTAGGACACCCCAGAAATTGATGGTATTCGAGAGACCACCCCTCCTTTTCCAATTCTTGGTTTCCCGAGCCCATATCACTAAACAACCCCCTACTGTTGTTACTACTAATCCACCTATATATACTACAATTCTTTCTAACTACTCATGGTTAACTAATTGATCAACTAACCAACAAATAAACCAACTATCGAGTCCTATCGCATTACCAATAGAAAAAATAGTTTTCTTTTAGTACTTAAGTTCCTTTTTTTATTTTTTTATTTTTTGTTAAGAGTTTTTTCCTTGTAGACATAGCTGCGCTGTTTGTTACACCAATCATATGCATTTTACCTTTTTGTTGTTTCTTCATTATGTATTTGACTTCGTGTACATAAAGACATGCTTTGACAATATAATCATGGTACTACAATTCTTAAGCGGCATTCTTTTGTCTGACGCAGAGGTTGTTTTGATATTTGTGAGGATGATGCGAGTGCCACTAGTCCAAGAATGATGTATCAAGAAAATGGAAGAACAGAGGGTGAATGCTCTGGTCAAAGTAGTTCTCTGCCACGTCATGTCATAACTGAGCATAAAAAGTTTCTGAGTGGTACACTACTACCAGATAATGCTCTTTCTCCTAAAAGGGTTGGTGGTGATGGGGATAAGTAAGCTTTCTTGTACCTAAAAATAATTAAGTCGTTTTTTTCATTTTCATTCAGCCTGCAGGAGGCAATTTCTTTGCCCTCCATTTATTTTATGCAATTTCTAGTTTAGGAAATTTGATGATTTATGAAGCTTAGCTCAGTAAAAGATAGGAATTCTTCTGTGTGTACTCCTGAATCTGGCTGGGCACAAAGAAGCAAGTCTTAGTGTCTCACATTCGTGGATCATATTTATTGTTGTCGACCTTTATATATGCGTTTCTGGTGTTGCATATGAATGCATGTTCCTCAACTTTCTTCATCGAGTATCACAAGGAGCTAATACATTGTCTTTGGATTGTGTTTTTTCTCCGTGTTCGACCTTTATGCTACTGGATTACATCATGAAATGTCAGTAAATATTGTCAGGTGGAAATGTCCGTTAAAGTTTTGCATGGCGTCATGAATGATGTTCTTTGTTCAGTATAGCAATCACCTTGTAGGATGTTTATTATTATTTTTCAGTTGAAATCATTTGGTTGCTTACTACTGCTATTTGTTGATTAGAAAATAGTTGAGTGAAGCTAAAATGATCTTGGTAATGTTGCAAATGTTTTGAAGGGATCATCAACAATCAAAATTTCAGTACGAGCGGAACTATAGTGGTCCATTGTTGTATCGCCAGAAGAGAGA
Organism: Ficus microcarpa; assembly: GCA_025413485.1. NCBI lineage: Eukaryota > Viridiplantae > Streptophyta > Magnoliopsida > Rosales > Moraceae > Ficus > Ficus microcarpa. Next base: position 38,540,447 of record CM046379.1, read on the forward strand.
TGCCAATAATCCTTCATCTAGTGTGTCTTCGCTTCCTTTTTTTTTTTTTTTTTTAATCCTTTTTCTACTGGAGATTCTTTTGTTAGGGTGCTGTAGAAAAATAATATCCTGGTATTATTACATCTCTTCTGCAGCTGAGGATACATCTGATGGAACAGTTGTCCAACGTAAGGGCCGCTTTAAAGTTACATCTGCAGAACTGAGCCCCAAGGTAAAAATGCATCAATTGGTTCCTGTCTATACTATTCTCAGTTTATCCTTCTTTAGACTGTATACACGACGTCAAAGACTCGTATCCCGTGTCTTTGTTGGTTAATGTTATCCCTTGACAATCTGTTCATTGCTAACGACAGATAACTAATGACAATGAGAGAGCAATCTATCTATCGTCGTTATCATTACTGTTACTGTGTTTTTGCACAATCTTTTAGAAGCAATGATTTTTGTGTGAGGCTATCATTCGTATTGGGCTCTATATATATCCACTCTTGCTTTTATAAGCATGTAGGTTCAGAACTTATTCAGAATTTACTTTCTTTTTCCTCCTCAATCTCTCCTTACATGGAAAATTTGTCTAGCTATAAACTGCATAGACTTGATGGAACTTGATTGTTCATTCACAAACAGTACGAGGCTATGGCTTTATAACCATTGCCGTTCTCGTCTCTGGTTCAGGGTCTTACAAATTGCTTCTTCAACCCAATAAGTGGAGGTTCAACCAGTCCAACCTCCCTGAATGTTACAGCTTCAACAGTTCTTCCGTCACTACAATGCATTCTGCAACAGAATGCAATGCAAAGGGTATATCTCTATGTCTTGCATGTACTTCGTTATGTAATCTAGAAATTGTCTCAGCTGCTTCTTTTCAAACAGGAAGAAATAATTAAACTGATAAAGTATGTGGAACAATCCTCTGGTAATGATTCTCGTCTCCCTATTGTTTAGATCTCTTCCCTTAACCCTATATGTGTATTTGATTGGATTTAACGTATTTTGTACGAGACAGGCAAGCAAGCAGAGTTAGCTGAGGCAGGTACTTTTGACCCATTTCAGGTAAAGTCATATTCTCCAAATCCATTTTGAAACTGTTAACTATTCAGTGTCTTGTCTCTTTTATCAAAGATTCATGTTTCTAGAGAAATCCTATTCGGAAGAAAAAGTTGGATAATTCATTTTCAAAAAATAAATAGAGGAAAAAAAACTCAGTTTAATTTTCTATGGTAATATGCAGGCATTTCCCCTTTCTTCCCGAGAGAGAGACTTGCAGTTTCAGGTGAATAATTTGCAACAGAGGTACTAAATGCAACCCAATAGTTTCCAGCTACATTACGTTTTTCCTTGATTTTACATTCATCTCACACCAGTCTCTAATGTCAGAATTGGGAGTCTTGCCGAGGAATTGCAGAGACAGAAAATGAAAAATTCCCAGGTTTGTGGCTTTTACCCCTGGAAATACAAGATTGTAGCATTTTACTTATTTGCATCTTATGAGTACTTTCTGAGTTTGCTTGGCTGAGTGGGTTATAATTTTTGCTCTATAGTCTTGCTTCTGGCTTTGCTTGGCCTTTATTATGATTTTGCTTCAACAGATCGTGGAGGAGCTATTTGGAAAAATGACATTTTTCCCCTACTGAAATGGCAAAAAAAAAAAAAAAAAAAAAACTTCTCTGGGACACATTGTCACTGTCGTCTCTTTCGTTTTCAGTTGGAACGACAATTCAGTGCATTGGCCCACAAAGACGATGAGGAGTGATGGAGATTGCACTGGCTTTGTCTAACCAAAGCTGGACAATCAAAATGTGAGTGTGCGTGGGCCAATGAATCGTGGATGAAAGTCAAGCGATCATCTAGAATTTTCAGATGACAAAAAAGCTTTGATCCGAGTGGCAGAGCTGCTTCTTTGAGAGGTATACTTGGCATTCTTTCTACCGTATTTTCTAGTGTACCATATGTGTGAATGTGTGTTTATGCAGACGAGCCCAAATTTTGACATCCAATCCCTCGAGTCTCACATATCTGTAATATGTAATTTTATTTACTAGATTTTGTAATTATATGTTTACATTTTAATTCCGTCTTCTTAAACGCATGCAAAAATAAGAGTGCATGATTTTGTTTTGTCTCATTGAAATCTATGGAAAATTATTGAATACCCTTTAGTATCCTGATGCTCACCACGCCTTTTCATACGGTCCTTCCTTTACCTTCTTCCAGAATCAGAAGGGAAAGTGATGGATTGGAAAAGCTTGCACCGTAATCAGGAGTTGTCTACAATGCAGTATTCCTATTGGTTCAAAAAAACATAACCTAATCCAGATTCAATAGTTTAAAATAGAGTAGGTAGCTTTCTATATCCTCCTGACATAGAATTCTCCGAAACTACAGAGTTGAGTTGAAACGAAAGACCTTTAAAACACACGTTTTTTCAAACATTTGCTCAACTAATGCAACCAACCCGATAACGATTTCAATGCACTGATTTCTGTATACTACAAATATTTCTGTGTTCCCACAATCATTTCAACTTATGGTAGCATTGCTATTAGTAAACCATGGTTGAATGAGTTGTTGAACTTCATGTCAGACTTTGGGCGGTTACCCATGAGAGAATTTCAAAAAGAGTGTCGAATTTCTGGTTTTAAGTAAAGCAACGAACCCCTTGATGCTGCTCGCCCTTGGAGATGTTGAGGTAACCACCCTTGCCCCCTTGGGGTCTTTCTTTTTCTAGAAAGAAAATATTGAATTTACTGTTTCTTCTTGCGTGTGACCAAAACGTGTCAAGTACACCAAAAGGCAGGTTAATTACAAAATTCCTCATGAATTAAAGCTTTTGTAAGTTTTTGGGGGTGTTTGTGAATGAGTTTAGTTTAAGATTTTTAAGTTTTAATAGTAATTTTTCAGAGAAGACAAAAAAATTTTTCAAAAAAGAAAAAAATTTTTTTCAGAAAAAAATAAAAATCATAATAAAAAAAGTACATTTAGTTTAAACTGAACTTATATCCAAACAGGTATTTTGTCTCGAAATTTGAAAATATAACATATGTTCTTTTCTAACTTTGAAATTGTAATAATTTTACCCCCTTACATCAGTTGTTTTATATGAAAACTCACGTGATAGAGAAATTAAGGACATTTTAGTTAAAACAAAAAAAAACGAAAAAAAAAAAAAAACAAAGGATTATTCTTCGTAAATTACGGGTCCCGTAACACTGTGCTCCTCATCTATGTTATTTCTTATAATTATTATAGTTTCAATCAAACAACTTAAAATGTGTATTAGAATAAAAGGCATAGTAATCACGTATGTAATATCTTGGCAATCATGTTTGAAAGCTTAATATGTGTAATTTTTGTTCTTTAAAATAACGTAAGAATTAAATTTTTTAATGAAACAATTATGAACAAAAAAAATGTCATGTTTTGAAATGTAAAAGACTAATGATTACAGATATAATATAATGATAATTTCATACTTACTCTGTGACACGGTGTCAAAAGGGTAACTTGACAATATAGCCTTTGCTTACGTGCTCATTTATGGCGTTTTTGTGGACCTAAAAATTATTCCAGCGTTGTATTTGGTAGAAAGTTGTTGTCAGTGGAGAGAATCGTAAAAAGAAAAGTGGAGAGTACCACGGGTGGTGGTGCTAGCTGACACAGCAGCATGGGAGGATGGAGATTCCAGTACAGAAGATTTTTATTTAAATTTTCATTTGTACCCCATTTCAATAAATACTGCATGCATGTCCTCGCTTACGTCAATATGAAAAGCAATGAAATAAAAATCAATGGAAAAAAAAAAAAAAAAAAACCCAACTACCTTATGTGTTAATCCATCAAATTATAAGCGTCCGTTTGATGAATGAATTTGAGTTGAAAATTTTAAGTTTCAATAATAATTTTTATTGACTTTTCAAAAAAGACAAAAAACTTTTTTAGAAAAAACAAAAAACTTTTTTAGAAAAAGACAAAAACTGAGATGAAAAAATACATTTTAGTTTGAAATGAGTTGTTGAACCAAACATCACCTTAAGTCAAAAAGTCTAAAAATTATGCCAATCCAATTTTAATTTGGTACATTTAAAGGGGAAAAAAATGGTTAAAGCCAGTAAACAAAGACTTAGGGGGTGTTTGGTGAATGAGTTTAGTTTAAGATTTTTAAGTTTTAATAGTAATTTTTCAGAAAAGACAAAAAATTTTTTCAGAAAAAGATAAAAACTATGATGAAAAAAGTACAATTTAGTTTAAACTAGACTTGAAACTAAACATGCTTTTAAATGCAAAAGGTTAAAAAAATCAATGAAAGAAAAGAACAAAGTGGGGAAAAAAAGATATCAAAGATAATCAACATGCGTATTTCTAAATTGCATGGATGATAGATTAAAGAATGATCTCTTTCTGAATGTGTGGATAAATATGATCTCTTTCAAAATGTTTGAAAAATTTATATTACATAAAGAGATAGTTGGTAGCATTAGATCATTCCGGATTATTTACCTTTTCAAGTTTCGTTTTTAATTGTGTTGTTACATAATTTGTGGCATTATGCCATTCCCTATTATATACTTTTTTTAAAGTTTGATTTTAATTTTTGTTAGGAGCGATTGTCCTAACACTTTTCAACGTTTGTCCTTACACTTTTAACACTTGACAACCACTCACTCGCCCCTTACGTAGGAGATCCCCTGTGAGTGGATGATCGGCGTACTGCAAGGCGGAGCACGGAGAAAATGGAGGCAATGAGATACAAATTGGTGTTAAGACAACCGTTCTAACAATTGTGGCGTTGTATTCATTATTATTAATCAATTTAATAATGATAAATTTTGCTCTCTCAACTCTATTCATACTAAAGTTATAATTTTAGAATATCAATATTCTTTTTTTCACATTGTATGTATCAAACTAAAAAAAAGCTTATATTTTTTGGTTAAGCCATTTTTTTTTTAGGATATTGGATATATGATTTTCATTTATTAAGAAAAATAAAAATATTATTAGATTTCGAATTTAAAGATCTCTATTTAAACTCTTTTTATTTTTATTTTTATTTTTTCCATCCATTGAGCTAATCTCAACTAGATAAACTTCAAGTCCTGCCATTTTATAATGGAAAAATACATCAGTTTATGATTTTTTTCGTCCATATTATAAAATGGAGATGTAAGTGTCAAATAATGGAACTATTCCATATCGTCCAAACATAAAATTAATGCCGACAACAAACTCCGGGGGTGTTTGAATGAATGAGTTTAGTTTAAGATTTTTAAATTTTAATAGTAATTTTTCAGAAACAGACAAAAAAAACTTTTTCAGAAAAAAAAAAATCATGATGAAAAAAATACAATTTAACTTAAAATGAGCTTATCACCAAACATACATATGTTTTTACTTATTTAAAGTCAATACGTCACAACACATTAAAAAATATACCCAAACTATCAAAAATATATCTTCAAGCCCTATCCTGCTGATTTAACATAACAATTATCCTTTTTAAATAGTAGAAAAGACAGTTTTGTGGACGTCGGATTGCTAATCCGTTCTTTGAAAAAAGTCATCTAAGGCGTTCATTTGAAAAAAGAAAAAGTAAAAAAGTCATCAAAGCCAGTCTTGAATTTTGAGTGTCAAATAAAGTCATCTCCGGCTGCGTTCCCCCACCAAATATATATATATATATATATATATATATATATTGAAGGGGAAAAAAAAAGGTCATCTGAGACTGCAAAACTTTGAATTCTCCAATAACTGAAATTGCGAGGAAGTTATTAATTTCCTGTTGTCCATCACAAGCCGTTAATGTACTTCTACGAAGCACAGATTTCGACTAAAAAAAAAAATCCAAATTCAAGTTTAGAATCTTAATTACATTATTTGAAAGGATTAATATTAAGAATATTAATTTCATGTTATTTATTGTATATTAATTTATATAATCGTGAGCTGTCATTTAAGAAAAAAAAAAAAAAACTCTCGTATCATATAAATTGATATAAAGTCGGTGTTTAATATTTTTCATTATTTATATTATCTTTCTTTATTTTTTTCCCAAATAAAAAAATCTATGAATATTATCCTTAATATCAATTTTTTAGTATCATGAAAAAAAAAAAAAAAAAAAAGCCCAACTGGGCAGTCAGGAAAGAAGCTATTCTGTTGTGTCACGGCTCCGTCAGTTTAACAACTGACCTAAGGTAGTTGGCTTGTGTGGCTTCTATTGTTTCATGTGCTCACTAATCAGTCAGCACGTGACTCGGCCTGCCCCGTTTTCGTATCTACTACCGAGTTGCGACTCAGACCTTTCGTTTGTGGCCAAGCCTAAAATAAAGAAGACTGAAAATTACACTCCTTAAACGTGTATTTAAACAACATCTGGTGAACAACTACCCACACTAGAGATGATGAAAAAAAAAAAAAAAAAAAAAAGAAAAACATATGATTATTAACTTTATATTAACTGAAAAAAGTTTATTATTATTATTATTTTCAAATAAATACGAGTTTAACTGCATGATTTATCTCTAAATCAGAATTAGTATTACAGGGTATGTATTGCGTCTATATATGTGTATAATATGGGGGAGTGGTGGAGTAGTTTAAGATTTTTAAGTTTCAATAGTAATTTTTCAAAAAAGACAAAATTTTTTTTCAGAAAAGACAAAAATTTTTTTCAGAAAAAGATAAAAACCATGATAAAAAAAGTACAACTTAGTTTAAACTAAACTCATTACCAAACTAATCCTAAGAGTTAATGGTTCATTTAGATCATACATTTATTTTGTACTACGGTCGAATGTAATATGTTAAATATAATATGCGTCTATATATGTCCTTTGTATACATTATATTCAAATGTAATGCTTATTCTAGTTGTTTACGTTACGTTTTAAGTAGTTTGATAGGTGAGAGATTTGAGATTCGATTATTATCGTGGAAATGCTTGATATAATTTTCAAGTTTTTAACCCTAGTAACATGCTAAACTGTGAGAGCCGTTTGGACGACTAGAGGTCGTTCCACCTCGTCATCTCTGTCCATGTATTTTTTTTCCCCTAAAAAGGCAGGTTTCTTATATATATATATATATATATATATATGTATGTATGTATGTATATATCAAAAGCAAAGTGTGTGGCTGGACCGACTATTTCTTTCAGCGAGACTGAGAGAGTACGACATGGAAAGAATGACAAATTTATACATTTTTCGTAATTGTCGAATATGGGGCAAATTATAATTTTTCAATTGTAATATTTATGGAAAGGATAAGAAAAGCACATGCTTTATTTTTTTAAAAGATAACAAATTTTCAATTATTGGATATGGTGCAATTATAATATATATTTGTTTGTCAAAAAAGATCACTCATAAAAATTATAAATATTTATAAAATATTTATAATAATTGCGTTAGGGTTATACATGTTCCTGCCTGTTACTTGACTATATATATGAACAACTTCAGACTTAGTATTGTACGTCCGGCTGCCTTACATGAATCTCAATATCTGTGACATGCATAAATTAATAGTTTAATTTTTTGGCACTAATAATAAATATTTATTAGTAACACTAATTTATACCATTTTCTTTTATTTTACAAAGATGTTTTCAAAAGTGCCATTTTCTAATTGATGTTATAAAAGAAAAGTTAGTCCCAAAAACTTAACAGTTAACTTTTTGAACTTGGAAAAAGTGTACAGTAAAAATCATCGTGGCAAGAAAAAACACATAATACGTCAACAATCAAACATTCAATTAATTTACACCAAAAATTAAAAAAAAAAAAAAATCAATAGTCAATTAAATACCAAAGTCAAATCTTTTACTATTATTATTTATTTATAGCTTAAGCCTCATTTTCTATTTAGCTGAAGCCAACAAGGCCACCAAAGGTAAAGAAAAAAAAAAAATCCAATTTCGAAAAAAAAAAAATAAATAAATAAATAAAACGAGAGAGAGAGAGAGAGAGAGAGAGAGAATGCATTTTATATGAGTGGCCAAATATGTACAGCTGATTCGCTTCCCTTCCCCTCCCCCACTATATATATATATATATATATATATAGATTATAGAGAGTATAAAATCTAATCATTTTCCTCTCATTCATTCTCATCCTTAACAAAGTTCCATAACCCCTCCAGAACAGACTACAGACAACGTCCCAAAAAAAGGAAAAAAAGAGCAACGAAATTAATTAGTCTCATCGGAAATATGGGAATTGTAAGGTGCGAAGAGAGGGAGAGGATGGAAATCGAGGAGTTCCGGCGGATGCTGTTGGCGTCCTCCGCCGCGCACCGCCGCAAGGACCAGCAGGACTTCAACGGATCCGATCGGTTTCCGTCCACCGTCGACGACGACGAGGATTTCCTCGATCGCGACCGCCCCGTCTGCGTCACCAGCGGCCTCTCCTTCCTCGGCATCGCCGTCGTCAACAAACTTCCTCGCTCGTGGCTACTCCGTTCGCATCCTCGTCGACAATCCTGGTAATAAACCTTTTCAACCTTTAATTTCCGACTCTTTTTCTTTTTCAGCCGAACCCGTCCGATCGTCCTTTTCTCGCCAAATCATCCTCTGAAAAGACGCAAATTGGATAGTTTTTTTTTTTTTTTTTAATTTTATTTTGGTTAATTTTCCTTTTTCGGAACGAATTTTCTTCTTCTTCTTCTTCTTCTTCTTGTTCTTGTTTTATTTATTTTTCATTTTTTCTTATGAATCACTTTTTCATTGGTGGAGTTGTTGACATTTCCGTCGGTGGCGTAAGATTTTTATTTTTATTTTTTTAGTATTTTGTAAACGTTACTAATATATACTAAATAGTCACAGTCATGCCAAATTGTAATGAATCATAAATAATAAATAATAGTGTCATAATCTATTTTGGTTGTTGATAATGAAGTGTGATAATATATAGTTTTGACATTCTACAAAAGGGATTTTTTTTTTTTTTTAATTTTTTCCCTCCTTAAATAAAACACAGATATGTGTGGCTTAAAAGTTCATGTTATATCTAAAGGATAGATTTAGTGAATAATTAATTTATATATATATATATATGTATATTTTGTTGTGTTCAAAACTGTGTATAAATATTTCGACTGTAAATTCGATGCAAGATTTGGACATGAAAAATGACTGAAAATGATGTGCAGAGGATTTGGAAATAATAAGGGAAATGGAGAGCAGCAATGGAAATAATATAACAGCAATAATGGCGAGAGTAACTGATGCTGAAAGCTTACCAGAAGCATTCAAGGACTGTCGGGGTGTTTTTCATACTTCTTCTTTCATTGACCCCGCTGGTGTCTCTGGCTACACTGTTAGTTTCTCCTCTCTTCTTTTATTTTTATTTTTATTTTTATTTTTATTTTTATTTTTTGGTGAATAGTTTCTCCTATTTTCTTTTCTTCTAGCATACTAATTATTACATCAGAAATTGTACCATATAAGATTATTTTTCAAAACTTTTTTAGGAGTAATTAGCAAGTTTTAAGTAAGTAATAATTTATTTACTCCTTTTATAGTAAAACCTGTTATTTACTTTTTTTAAGCATTCGTCTGATTCGTCTGGTTCAGTGGTTGAAGTTAAAATTTTTAAGTTGAAATTGGTTGACTTTTAAAAAACTAAGTGCATGTTTGAAAACCCAATTCAAACTATTAGTTTGAATTAAATTTTTTATCCTTTTCCCAAAAAGTTTTTTGTCTTTTTAGAAAAAGTTTTTTATCTTTTCTGAAAAGTTAACAAAAATTACTATTGAAATTTAAAATTTTCAACTCAAACTGGTGAACCAAACGGATCCTAATTATAATTTTTGTTAAATTTTCTGGAAAAAAAAAATCAATTAAAAAGTACAATTTAGTTGGAGTTAAACCTAATGTCCAAACAAACCATAAAAGTAATAAATAACTAGGTTTAAAAATATTGAAGTAAATATATTTATTTACCTAATAAACATGTTATTTACTTTGAAATAATTTTTTTGAAGGAAATACTTTGAATGTTTTAAATCTTACTATTTACTTTAATGAGTTTTGCAAAAATGATATTTAATTTTTTCTCCTCAGTTTTTTCTTAAAAAAAAAAAAAAAAAAACCAATGAAGCGTTCAAGCAACACACAGGAAATAACAAGCCACAACAACCCATTAGTGCTCGTGGAACGCGGGTTTTTTTTTTTTTTTTTTAATTACTATTTTGTGTTTTCAAAAAATCGTGTAACACACATAATTTGGACAGATATTTCTAACCCCATGCACTACGGTATCAAGCATTGCTCGTAGTTTATACAAGACTTCGCTTTTATAAAACTGATCTTTGCTTTAACCAACTCGAAAGAGTATCTGTGTTGCTATTCTTCACCATGAGTAATAACGATTAGGGCAAGCCATTAGGGCTAGCGCAACGGTGAGGGACGGAGGGTTTGGAGTTTAAGAGTCATAAATCTTAGATTTAATCCTTGATCGGTATGTAAAATTAGTAATAGTTTCCTTAATTTAAAAGGGGTGTATATGACATTAATATAAAAGAGGTGTACACCAGGTGTTACGTACCATTTAAAAAAAAAAACTATTAGGGCAAGACATATGAAAGTACAATCGTTCTCACTCGTGGGTCCTCCAATTTATTTGTTGGGACGCGAAAAGCTATATTGGCATTTTGTGGTGGATATGATGTCTCGCCCAACCTGCACTAAGTATTTTCCTACCGGCGAGTATTTGTCTTTTTCTTTCTTTTTTCCCCCCTCACCGTGGACTTGTTGGAGAGAAGATTCGGTTATGTGATTTTTTAAAAAAAATTGTCTTTTTCTTTAGTTTTAAATTACTTCTTATTGTTCATATTTCTTAGAACCCGTTTGGTTATTAGTTTATTTTGAATTAAGGGGGTGTTTGGTGTGTTAGTTTGAGTTGAAATATTTTAGTTGTAATAGTAAATTTTTTTGAATTTCAGAAAAGACAAAAAACTTTTTGGGAAAAGGACAAACTTTTTAGGAAAAAGACAAAAAAAAGTTTGAAATGAGATGGAGTTGGAATGAGAGCCAAACTCCCTATAAATTACACTTTTTTTATCATGATTTTTGTCTTTTTCTGAAAAAGTTTTTTGTCTTTTCTGAAAAATTACTATTGAAACTTAAAAATCTTAAACTAAACTCATACACCAAATACCCCCTTAATATTTATAATAAATTCAAATTTTAAAAATTTATAATTTTTTTATTTTAACTCCAAATGAAATAATTTTTTTAATTATAAGAAATTTTAAGAAAAACTAAATAAGATTCATAATGATTTTTTTGTCCAAAAATATATATATATATATATTTTTTCGCTTGTTTTTGTTTCTCTAAATACATATTTTCAAAAAAACGGATCCAAGTCATTATCCGGGTGTCGATGAGCAGCCAGACCACGTGAAAAGTATAGCTACCACCCACGTGTAATATTTCCCTTGGCAATTTTCATGTGGAATATATTGACTTGGTAGATGGCAAAGGGTTCTTCTTGGAAGAATATTAAAAAAAGAATAAACTGGTCCATGGCTCTACAAGTGAAGCCACTTGGCCATTGTTTGGAACATGCTAATAGTGATAACAAACCACAACCTTTGGCTTTTGCGTAAAAATTAAAAAAATAAATAAATTAAAAAAAAAAAACCATGGTCTATGCATAATTGGGTGGTCAGAAAAAAAAAAAATTCTTATACGATCCAACTAATTTAATTCTTATACGTAAAAATTCTTAATTTTTTTTTCTCTAATTTAATTCCATTTTAAATTTTTATATGCAGAAATACATGGTTGATGTAGAAGCCAGAGCCACAGAGAATGTGATCAAGGCATGTGCAAGAACACCATCGGTTAAAAAATGTGTTCTCACTTCATCACTTTTGGCCTGCGTTTGGCATGACAGGAGCTGATTCTGAATTTCTCTCTCCCGTAATTAACCATGATTGCTGGAGTGACGAATCCTTATGCAAAGACAAGAAGGTGACAATTCTTTTTTTTTTTTTTTTTTTTGGGTCTTTTCTCTATTCTGACTTTTATGACGCAACTGCATTTATTCTTGTTTGAAAAGACTAGAGATATAATCTTCATGCAAATGGTAATAAGAAAAATCTTCTTCTTTTTTTTTTTTATTGACACCGTTTTTGACCAAGAATTTTTTAAAAAAGAAAAAAAAAATACGAAGAAGGGTAGATGATTGTGTGACCCGAAAATAGGGAGAAGGGTAGATGATAATGTGACCAGAAAATGATAACTTACTATTTAGTCAACAGAATCTAGTTTTAGAAAAACATTCCACTAAAATGGTCCGTGACTAACAAATTTTTTTTTTTTTTTAAAATTTTAAATATTGGCGATTTCAGCTATGGTATGCGTTGGGAAAGCTAAGGGCTGAAAAGTCTGCATGGAAGGTAGCTGAAGAAAATGGTTTAAAATTGGCCACCATATGCCCTGGTCTAATTACTGGTCCTGAGTTTTCGTCAAGAAATTCAACAGCAACATTTGCTTATCTTAAAGGTAATTTTATAAACACATGACCACTTCACTTGGACCACCCTGAAAAAAAAATAAAAATAAAAACAAATGAAAGACACATGTTTTGACCACATTTCATAACTCACAAGCCCTTGGTTATTTTTCCAATAGGAGCCGAAGAGATGTACGAAAGCGGAGTGCTGGCGACGATGGACGTAAACAGATTGGCTGAGGCACACGTCTGCGTGTTCGAGGCATTGAACAAGACGTCGTGCGGGAGGTACATCTGTTTCGATAAGGTGATTCAAGAGGAGGACGAGGCGGAGAAGTTGGCGAGCCAAATTTGTTTGTCAAAAACCAGGATTTGTGGCACTGGCTCTGCTTCTATTAACAATGTCCAAGCGACACGATTTCAATTGTCCGATAGAAAGCTTGTGAGCCTCATGGCGTCGGCTCTACGGCGCTGCTACAACGAGAGACACTAGTAATCCACCTTTTAAGACGATCAGATCCCCCTTTCGAGACTACCAGATCCTCTGTATTTAATAGTAGTGGTAATCCGGTAATGTTGTTGTGCAATTAGATTTATTTGTATCGAGCATCGCTTTATATGGGTTATTTATCTTTGTGGAAAGCTGGCTTGGGAAACCATAATAAGGTGAAAAATCAAGCAAAAGCAATGTCGTTGTTCTCCACTTAAACTAAAGAAAAGCATAAGGAAATTATTATTCATTCAATTCAAATGCGAGTAGAACCTATAGATGTAGGGAATCTACCGTCAAATTTTTAACCAAAATTAGTAAGATAAAGGTAAAGAATGGTAATTAGGGCCCTTTGACATCGCTTATGAAATTCATAAAACATTATAACTATAAAATAATCAAATCAGAAAGAGATGAAAGAAATCAGAACAACAATACCGAAATTTAAAGAGGTTCGCTAGAAATTTGTTACGTCTTCTGTGCGTGTGGCTTATTCACTATGCTCTCGTTTGGCAAAACAGTTTGAGTTAAGATTTTTAAGTTGAGTTGAAGATAAGTGAAGTTAAGAGTTAGAGTTGTGTATTTGGTAAAAAGTTTGAGTTGAAAAGTTTAACTTGAGTTGGGAGTTTGGATGTAAAACGTTTGAGTTAAAAAGTTTAATTTGAGTTGAGTGTTTGGATGTAAAAAGTTTGAGTTAAAAAGTTTAACTTGAAAATATGTGTGTTTGTAACTTAGGTTCCAAGTTACAATTTTCATATTAGTTTTTTTTTTTCTTATATGTTTACATCTTAAACCCACATTTTTCATCCCAATTTTCGTCTTTCTTTGAATTCGCAACTTAGGTTCCAAGTTACAATTTTCATATCAGTTTTTTTTTTTCTTATATGTTTACATCTTAAACCCACAATTTTCATCCCAATTTTCGTCTTTTTTTGAATTTGCAAAAAAAAATATATATAACTAATACATGCTAGTCAACCAACTTAAACTTAGAAATTTAATCTCCAACAAACTGACCAAGCAGAGGCTTACATGCCATTGTAGGTTGTGAAATGAAAAATGGAAAAAACAAATATCACTAAATATAAATTGACGCCATCACCAGCACACTTCAAATCTTTTACAATATTTTTTACATCACCATAACATACAACAAGAATAATGTCAATTGCTACCTAGTTTTATAAATATAACTCAGGCCTTAATTTTAAGTGGATTTATACCATGAAAATCGTTGATATCTATTCCACATTTCATCGGTCAAAACTTCTGTCCTCTGATTCATTGCGCCTTGTGTCGATGCATCTTGCTGGCTTCCAATAATTGGACCTGCATCATCGGCCCTGTCGGGTAAATCGACATCCGCGTTAACATCAACATGTCCACTTACAGGCACGCCATTTGTCAAGTACTCTTCCAGAATGGGATCCCCAACCTGTACCATCCTTATGAAATTATGAACGATCGCACAAGCCACTGGAATCATGACTTGTTTTTCCATGTGATAATTGTTTATGCCTTTCAGTATTTTAAATCTGGCCTTCCATACACCAAAAATCTGCTCAATGCAATTCCGCAGAGGTGAGTGCATATAATTAAATACTTCCCTCTGGGTGCCGAGTCCATCACGACGTTTCCGATATTCGGGTAAATGATACGTCTCCCGTCGAAATGGACTAAGGAAATAATTATTATTCACGTATTCCGAATCAGCCAAATAAAATTTTCCTATAAATTAAACATCGCATTATGAACACCAATTCGATTTTAGCTAATTATGGTTTATTTATAAATAGTCCTATAATGTGATACATGATCTTACCAGGTGGCGGTATTGGAAAATTATAAAATGCTATTACCTCTTCCAACATTTTAGCATTATGACAAGATCCCTCGTAGCCAGCCAATATATACGTAAATTTCATATCGAATGAACAGGCTGTTGGAATAATCGGATCCGGTATTGGAGTTACGGCGCAGCGGAAGTTTTAAAATTTTATGCCGTTTCCGGAAAAAAAGCTCATGATGCATATAACAATAAATTAATTCATGATCAAGCGTACCTTATTTCTTGGATTCCGGAATTGCTAGAGCGTTTGACCAACGTGTCTTCTCTACTATTCTCGAGTTCCACGTCTCAGAGTGTGTGTGGGCACACGTTCTATGAATCCAAGCGACCGGTAATACTCTCCGAAGTCTAGATCCCTCATTCTCAATTCCGATGATCCTCGTTGAGAATTTGATCCAACTTCTTTCTTCAAAACTACAAAACAAGAACCGGTTAACCTCCTATAAAAAATTATCACTCGGTTTAACCTTCCTCGCAGTTTTGGTTCAATGGAATTTTCTTTCTTTTTCTCTCTCAGAAGAAAGCCGAATTTTTGATGTGGAAGAAAAACAAAAATTTTTTTTTTAATTAAAAAACGTTTTTCTCCTTAAAAAAAATCAAAAATTAGTTTTTCAAGAACTCCTAGCCTTTATATAGTATTCCAATCCTTTTCAAAATTTATCTCCTACTTGAAAAATAATTAATAATTATTTTCCGGATAAATCTTGAACCAAAAGATCATACAACTTTAGGGCTAGATTCATTGAACATAAAAATAATTTTCAAGAGGAAATCCGCTTTAAAATTCGGCCACAAAGTGAGAGAAATCTTGATTGGTGGTTTAAATTTTAAATCAAGAATCTAGACTAGTCAAAAGATCCTAGTCCTATCTAGATTCAAACTTCTTTTAAACATTTTCGAATTTAAATAGGATTCACATATTTGAATAAATATTTTCCATAAACATTATCCATATTAATTAATTTAAATTAATGAAATATTTCAAATTTTCTTTCCTCACAAAAACCATGCACCTATTTAATTAGGAAAGAAAAATTCATGAAATAATCTCCATTATTTAAACCAATTAATAATTAAATGTTAGGAATATATTTAAATAATTTTGAAACAAAATTTTCTTCCCTCCATACAATTAAAAAACGTGCACCACTTTTAATTAGGAGAGAAAAATTTTGTTTTCCAAAATTCAAACACAATCTTATTTTCAAAATTCAAATTAACCAATCACATGTTGACAAATCATTTGTCTATAAATTTCACATGTCCAATCCTTTCTGGATTGCATGTTAGAGAGTACCATGTCTTAATAGACATTACAAAATTCCATTCATAATTTACCGATCTCATTAGGAACAAATCCCGAGACGCTTCGTGGAACTATATGAGCTAATAGAGGGACCCGATGGAAATATGTAAAGAGACTCCTATAATTGTGAAAAATTAATCCCAGATTAATTATCCATCAATTATCAACTTCAAAACTATTCCACTAAAAGTTTGAAGCTGAACTCCTGTTTACATACCGTATTACGAAAGCTCTCTCACGTAGTGCTTCTTCCATGATTTATTCATCGCTTGCTTAATCCTCATATGTTATTCATGATTGAATTAAGGACTTTTTCCGTTTTACCTTTTCAATCATTTTAACTTAAAGTTCAATTTTTCTCGATTGAAAGAACCACCAATTGTAAAACCATACAATTGGAAAACCACCAGAGAACACAAAGTAAACCGATGACCAAGATCTTATTATACTATCTTTCAATCCCCGAATAATACCTTTAAGTAGATAACATTTACTATCATTAAGATAGCTATGGATTCCGTATCTATAAATCTTGATTTCTCCATCCATAAGTCATACACCCAAAACACAAGTATGTTAACCATGAATTAACAGTGTCTCACCTTTAGTGCATCAAAGTACATAAGTCATGGATGCGAACTCAAGTAATCATTTCAGGATTAAGATTAATGCAGGATGATAATCAAAGTATCATTGATTCTTATAAACGGAATTATTAAACCGAATCAATTAACACTTTAGGTCCAGTCCAATGTCATATCTCAATACTGGTATACATTAAAGTTTCTACTCAGAACCTATCCGATGGTCAAGACAAACCATCCCTCCAAGGAAGTAGACAACCTTTACAATCTTATCATGAATAAGATCCCCAAATCTTATTCCGTTGATTGCGGACTGTTTATTTAGACTGTTATCAAATTACCAAGTCTTCTATGCATACCTCGTATACATATGGTAATTCGATATATTACCAACAGCCTAGGAGTATTTTATGTTTACTCAAAATAATTATACAATCAACAAATGAAAGTAAATAGGACACAACTTATTAAACATGAATAATTTCCTCTTATTAATATCAAAATGTCATATTTACAGAAAATCCCTAAGATTTTCTATCCTTAGGGCATCTATAGATCCCAACACAGGCGACTAGTACATTCTGCGAATGTACACCTTTTCGATTAATCCAAGCTTCAGAATTTTCCTCCCATGGCACACATGGTATGCGTGTTCTATCTATAGCACCAATACAGTCCTGCATGAAGAAGTAAAATGTTTATTGTGCATACCAGCATTAATTACACATGTTGAATCAAAAAAGTTGGGATCAGAAAATTTTTTATAATTCATAAATATGATTATACTATGCGAAGATATCGATAACGTACATCAGACCATAGCCTATATTTATAGGAGTGCTTCGTAATGATAGGTTGAAACTCTATGTAGTTGGGCAGCTTAATGAATTCGTCTTTTAGAGCACAAACAGCCGTCAACACTTTATAGAACGTACGTAAAGTTATCTCTTCTAGAATGCTGGAATAAATATGATATGTGCCTATGTTCGTTGTGCCTTGTGCACAAATCGATAAAAAAATGAACAGCTGCTCGTGGACATTGTATGTAACGTGTTGGCCTCAATAATTCCCAATAACCTAATGTGTCGCTTAGTGCTCTGAATGTATATGATTTCATTATTATCAAATCTTGAATGATTTCTTCATGTCCATTTAATATCTCTTCTACCTGCTGAGTACCAGTTAGTTTAGAATCATGCATTGGTTGTGGAGCTCTGCGTTTGTTACACCTACTAGCAGTCACAGCAACGACTGCCTATCGCAAGCAAACCTTCATCGTCGCGTTGGTCATTTTCTGAGGATTGGTCGTCCTTTTCATGTTCGGATGCGGAACTAGATTCGTTCATATTGAAAATGATGTGATCGGATCTAAATTTAGTTGTATACCTGTAATATATCAGTTGTTCCCAAAACAAGTTTAATTAGTCCCAATACCATTATAATATTCATCCCCTATCGTTGGTCGTATACACATATAATTATTTAATTATCCACAAATGGTACAAAACATGACGTAACGTAAATAGAAAATGACTCATATATTAGACAATGTAAATTTGCGTAACCAATAATTTAGCCAAATGTTGAAAAATAAAACGAACTAAATAAAGCACCCAGAATACAAAAAAAAGAATAAAAATAATAGTGTCAATGTTATGGCTAAATAAAAATAACATTAAAAAAAAAACCCAACAACTGGAAACTCAATTGGTCGATGGTGACTGGGAGTTAACAACGGAGTCAATACTGCCCCTCTGATTGTCATCGGAAAGATGATGGACCTGCACCTTGGGATTGGCAACGAAGTAGTACATATAATCGTCTGCTGGTTTTGTGGAATACCCATCTTCGATCATATTATTCATGCATATCAGCAAGTGATCCTGTCGATTTGATTGGTCGCTGCTGGTGCCCAATTACGATCGACTTTGGAAATGATTGACTATTTCCTGCATTGTTGAGTAAGTCATCTCGTCCGTTGCATCTCTTTGTTTTCTCTTACCAGCACTTCCCCTAGACCGAGACGGACCAGTATCGTCGGCCACTTTTCTCGTGTTGCCCTGCCACCCACCGTTGGTCGGAGTTATTTCCTCTTCTAAAACCGGATGTGTTCCAAAGTTGTCCATAGAAAAATCAAAGTCGACGAATGGAGTACTGCCACCTCCCATCGTAACCGACCCAAACCCCAAGGCACCTGCTGCATGATTTTTTTCGAACACATTATAATACAAATCCTTGTTGCGAAGCCCCTCGTGGTGAAGATAGTTGTACTCCTTGTAAACCTGCAAATAAAGTATTATGAACATCTTCGTGGACTTGTCGCGGTGTTAAGAAATAAAATCAGCATGGCATATATTAGACAATGTAATTACTTGAATAAAGCTTTGTCATGCATCATCGGAGCAAATAACTCTATCGGTCACTGGATCATATTCAAGGCCCGTGCGTACTTGCAACGCCTTCCATCCTCGATAAATTTTCTTCATCCTCTCTCTTTTTTTTTTTATATATAATGTGACTCCGTAAGCAGGTACACCACTAAATTCTGAGTTAAATTGAGTGGCCCATAAGTCAAGAATTTGCATGGTGGGATGCTTACTGCCACTAGAAGACAAGAAGTCATCCATTTTTTTAAGGAATCATTTTTCCCTTACGTTATCCTAAACATACGTCTCACCCGAAGTTTTGCGAGGTATTTCCTTAATAGAGCGAAAACCAAAATAGAAAAATATACTTTAAACGTGTACGATAAAGAAAAGAAGTTGGCTCAGTATTAATTGATTGACATGTTTCGTCTGAAGCATGTCAATGACCCGATATAATGTCAGCTACCATTGGACTATTAACGCACCGGTCAGATAAAATTACAATATACGAAAATGAGCTTTTTACACTATAGCCAAACAGATGGGAAAAGTACAAACAAACACCAACAAGGTCGTAAAAAAATAGTCTGAAACTTGAAAACAAATGTCAATACAAGTTGAACAATGTCAAGTAGCAAGAAAAACTACACAAACACATGAGTTAGGTCTTAAATGAATCAAAATTGACCCCAATATGGTTTAACCCTGTCAAGTACACAAATGGACACAAAGGCCTGATTTAGGCCATGAATCATCAAAAAATTGACCCAAAACCGGGTTAGCATTGTCAAGTAGCACCAAAAACCACACAAGCACATGATTTAGGATGTAAATGAACCAAAATTGACCCCAATATGGTTTAACCCTGTCAAGTATACACAAATGAACATAAAGGCCTGATTTAGGCCATGAATCACCAAAAATTTGACCCAAAACCAGGTTAGCATTGTCAAGTAGTACCAAAAACCACACAAACACATGAGTTAGGTCCTAAATGAACCAAAATTGACCCCAAAATGGTTTAACCCTGTCAAGTATACACAAATGGACACAATGGCCTGATTTAGGTCATGAATCATTAAAAATTTGACCCAAAACCGGGTTAGAATTGTCAGGTAGCACCAAAAACCAGACAAGCACATGATTTAGGTCCTAAATGAACCAAAATTGACCCCAAAATGATTTAATCCTGTCAAGTACACACAAATGGACACAAAGGCCTGATTTAGGTCATGAATCACCAAAAATTTGACCTAAAACCGGGTTAGCACTGTCAAGTAACACCAAAAACCACACAAGCACATGAGTTAGGTCGTAAATAAACCAAAATTAACCCCAAAATGGTTTAACCCTATCAAGTATACATAAATGGACACAAAGGCCTGATTTAGGCTATGAATTACTAAAAATTTGACCAAAAACTGAGTTAGAACTGTCAAGTAACACCAAAAACCATACAAGCACATGAGTTAGGCCCTAAATAAACCAAAATTGACCCCAAAATGGTTCGGTGGAGAGTTGGAACCAAACTTGTTTGCCAAATGAGATAAGTTGAGTCTAAACTCAAAAATTTGAATTCAAACTGGTGAGCCAAACATACACAATATATGAATATTTTTCAGAATTATGAGTTATAATATCTGAGCGTATTTGAACAGCATAAGAGTAAGCCAAGGTAGTCTCTAGAAGATCTCTTGTCTGAAGGGGGTCTTCCTCTATTTTTAGAGCAAGGATAGTGGATCTCAACCCGTAAATTATGGTGAACGGTTTTCGCTCCATGTCATTTGAGACACGTGTAAGAATACAAGTCATGATGTAAACTTGACAGTTATTGGGATGAATTTGATTATAGATCGTG
>CM046379.1:38561467-38736467 GCA_025413485.1 Ficus microcarpa
GGTTTAACAATTATCAGAATAAACTCATATAACGTTATTATTGATTATGAGATTGACAGTTATCAGAGTGAATTGATATGACGTCATTATTGATCGTGGACTTGACGATTAATGGGATTAACCTTTATAGTCTTCGTCAAGCACGAACAACGACGACGAAATAATTAGTCAAAAAGAACAATTAAGGGGTGTTTGGTATTCAATTTCCACTCCAACTAAATTGTACTTTTTCATCTTAATTTTTGTCTTTTTCTGAAAAGTTCACAAAATTTATAACTACTTTTTAAAAAATCAACTCAACTCAAACTCAACTTATTCACCAAACACACTCTTAGTCATAAAGACCTAGTTTTTATTGTGTCATTCATGGCTTATACTTGATCCATGTTTTGAACAAGCATGCTTGCCAGTTGACTGCGAACGGTCATTGTTCATCATTGAACGAACTGAAATCATAAATTGGGTTCGACTCAAATATACAAAAATATTAAATAGACCATGATCAAGAGTTCATTGTTATGGAGACTAACGATGTTATGGGAAGACGAAGTCTACTCCCAACACAACTCATATCAATTTAGCCATTTATTATTTTTAATGGACGAACCAAAATCAAGTTTATAAGATAAAATGGATTTTGGATTGGAAACATACATGCATTAGTTCCACCAATCCTCCTGATACGCTCGCTCCCAAAGCTTAAGTCATACTAACCTAACTTTTCATATCCAAGTTTTTACTAACTTGAAATTGAATTATGGAGATGGAGATTTCGACAATCTATATCATCATCGACCGAGTTAGAAATAAAAAAATAAAAATGCTTGAGAAAGCCAATAATATTAAACACCAGGACTAATAACTGATGAGTTTCACACAAGTCCTGTAATATGATGTGAGACTCATCATATTCTAACGTGTCAGGCTAATCACCGCTAAAGGCCTTTAATTATAATTTCTTTCTTTCTTTTTTTTTTTTTTAACTTTTTATCAAATCTTCTCCTCCTCTCTTCGGCTTTAGTTACCCATTTAGTAATCAAACACAAGACACGACCAAGCCTTCACTGGCCTGACAAAATCCACAGTTTCAAAACGCACATTATTGAAACGAAGTCAAGCCAGGAACAAATACCCAATTAAAACGAAGAAAAATCATTTAATGAAAACAAAAAATTGAAGAAAATATGTCACAATCCAAAAGCCATACAGTAAAGCCAATAAAAAGCCGAATAAAAAATTTCCTCCACCTTACGGCCAAGAAAAGGAGAATGCAATACAAACAAGGAATTATAAAGAGATAAGGAGTCAACTTGTACAGATTAGACCAAAGATTTTAAAGAAAAAAGGAAATTAAAAAAATAATAAATATATTTGAGTAGTGAAGAAAATAAAGAACAGAAGAGAAGTTGAGGAGTAAAAGGGGCTCAGAGAGTTGCTAACTGTGCTCAAAGAAGAGTTTTTGAAGACTCTTCTCATACAAGAGGTGTCAGAATATAAAAAGCACTCTTCATCTTTGCCCTAATAATTTGAAAACAAAACAAAGCAAAACAAAAAGACTCTAAAAACATCATCAGAGAAGAAGATGAAGAAGAAGAAAAAAAATTATCTAAAAGCGGCCATGGCGGCTACTCTTAGCTCAGCTGTTAGGGTTCTGGAGTTTGTGCGAATGGGGTCGATCACGGTTGCTTCGAGAATTTAAAGATAGTTATTGGGCCTTTCTGGGCTGCATAAGATAGTTTCCGTGTTAAAATTAGAGCCCAGAATCTTGGGTTCGTTTACAAAGATGGCCCACTTGAAGCCCAGCCTTAGAAGCCCCAGCAAGAAGCCCACACGAAACAAAACGCAAAGACTCATTAATTTAATAAATAACACAAAATCCTTGATTGATTTTAATAGAAAAAACTCTTACAAAAAAATGTAGTAGATGACATATTAGATATTTATTTATCTATTTATTTTAAAATACTAATTATAATTATTAAGTAGTATTCATGATACAACCACTTAAGTTATTAATTGATTATCAACTAGTTATTAGTTTGTTATCAACTATGGGTGAATTTCCTATCATAACCGTCGTCGTTGACGGATTACTAGTTAGTTACCGATTAGTAACAAACTCTACCGAGGATAACCAATTGGTAACCAAGTGGTTATCAATTGAAAGCTACCGACTCAAAACTTTAGATTTTGTCGGATTTTTTGGATTTCATCGCCAAGATATTTAAACAAATATCAGATTTTATAAAATAACATCATAAGTCCAGAAAAATCATAAACCATATATATCAAAATTCAATAAAATTCACAAAAAAACTGGATTTTCTGAATTTCGGCACAGAATATTGAAAAAAACAAAAAAGAAACACTAGAATTCGTCCTATAATCCTTGAAAATTCAACCAAATACAAAAAACCAATCACCACAAAAGCACACTATCAGAACCAAATTTGAGATTAAAAAAACAATGAAAAAAATGAAAGAAAAAATTCATATAATTGGAACGGTGGCAAAATCTGAGAGTTGGAGGAGCGCTTCTCCACAGTTCAAATCTCCAGCAATCACAATCAGATCAGATGGCTCCGATTGCGAGACAGTTCACCAATAGTCGCTCTTGAGAACACAAAAATTCATGATTCAAACCACACAACCAATAAAACAAAATACAAGCATCAAAGTATAAGAAAATTTCCCAAAAAAAAAAATCTGAAGAGAGCATCGACTGCTTCCGTGGTGGATCTCCACATAAGCCAGTAGGCCTAGTACCAGGGGCAGCGAAGGTAAAGGCTCCAGCGAAAGAGATCGGCTCAGGCCACTGCGGCAGCGTGAAGGAGAATAGATTTTCGGCGAGTCAAGATCGGGAGAGAGAGGATCGGAGTGGAGACAGAAAGAGGGGTTCGCAAAGAGAGGGAAGGGGTTTGCCGCGTGAATGGGAGAGAGAAGGGGGATTGAGGAAGAGAAAGAACGATTAAAATTTTAAATTAATTATGACATCGTCAATACTATATTTTCTATAAGGGGGTGTTTGGTATGTTAGTTTGAGTTGAAATATTTTAGTTGTAATAGTAAATTTTTTTAAATTTTCAGAAAAGATAAAAAACTTTTTGAGAAAAAGACAAAAACTTTTTAGGAAAAAGACAAAAAAAAGTTTGAAATAAGTTTGAAATGAAATGGTAGGCAAACTCACCCTAATAGTTTTTAAGTTGTGGTAAAATTAATCCATCCATTTTTATTTTTTATTTTTTTGAAATACTCTCTAATTATGCCTTTTTAACATCCTGTTTTAAACTTCTTTTTCAAAAATTTTTTCTACACTATTTTTTCTTATAAAAATTTGATTTTATTATTGAAATTTTAAGATTGAACTTATGTTTAAAATAACATAATTGTATTATAATATTTGTCACTTTTTTTTTTTGGGCTACATGACACCGTGATCACTGCAATGATTTTAATTTTTGTTATTTGTAAAGTATTTTAAATTTTTATTGCATTTCAACGTGATTAGTAAGATTTTATGTCCTCTTATTAATTTTTTTTAGGTGCGTCCTTGGAGAGGGCTCGATTGCAACGTCCCGTAATGATTTGAACTAGCTTTAAATTCATCTACAGCGTGTTCATTTTTCATTTTTCATTTTCTTTTGGCTAAAAATCCATTGTGTCATTCTAAATCCATGATTGGTAATAAAAGAGAAAAGGTTATGAATGTCTTTTCCTCTTTAATTTTCGGTAGTGTACTTAGTTTATGTCTGACTTATAGATATGAAAATTAAGCTTAGAACTGATGTGCGGATTTGGAATGGAATTTTTAAATTAAAATTGGTTTATTTTTGAAAAACTAGTTATAATTTTTATTGATTTTGTAGAAAAAAAAAACAAAAATTAATATGAAAATTTTAGGTTTAAAATGGAAATCCAAACAAATTATCAGTTTTTGTAAGAATTCCAATTCAAATTTTTTTTTTTTTTTTAATGATACAACACTCATCTTCTTTGTCTCAAACACCCATCTAAAAAGATTCGCAATATGATTTGGAATCTTTTGAATTTTCCTTTTCAAATATATACGTCAAACGTGTTTGGTGTTTCAATTTCACTTTCAATCCTGTTTGTAGGGATATTAATGGCCAACGAGGTGAGGCAGGGACATGGATTGCTTTCCCATCCCTTTTCTCATTTTTGATCCTTTAAACCATCCTCATCTACGTCACTATCTTCCTTAAGAAATGTAGGATTAGGGATGGGGATTTCTTATTAAGGGAGCGTTTCTCGTACCCATTCCATTCTTGATTTAATATAACTATGCATGTAAAAATTATTAATTATACAACTTAGAACAAAAAAATAAAATAGAAATTCACTGTAAATTTAGACAAAAATTAAAAGTTTTACAAAACAAATCAAACTCCAAAAATACAAACTATATCTTAGCAACAAAGTCACGCAAATGTTTCATCAAAAATAAAAAATCCGAAAACTAAAATAATAAAAATCACGTACGAACTATTATTAACCACTAAAGATTACTGACTAATAATGAAATTTATTTCCTTCTATGTATGACATTTATATCGAGCAGAGGCGGGGGTGGGGGGTGCTTCCCCATTCCTCCCTGCTTCTAATAAAAACCATCTCCAACTCGATTCTTATCCCTATCCTTCCGTCCCATTTGGATTGAAGCCCGCAGGGCCTTGTCCCCACGACAATGTTGCCTTCTACTTGTCTAACCAGTAAGTTATGAAGCATTGGGTGTGAGGTGATGTAGACTGGAAGCAGATTAAAATTTTCTCAACCTGAATGTTACAATATTGATCAAATCTAACGGATTAGATTGAATTCAACGGATGGAGTGGACGTTACCAATCCGTTTGTTTTCTAATATAATCGAATATATCAGATTGAATTGAATTAAATAAATTAGGTGGATTCATGAATTCGGTGAATAATCTTAAAGACACGGATAGGAAAACAAAAAATAGACCATGATAATGAATTGATTAAGTTCACATTCTAATACCAAATTAAAGAGAGGAAGAATGCTTTGATACTCGTTCAGTTGGTTAATTCAACAATTTCTCAAGTTGGAAGAAATAAGATCAAACAATTTCTTGACAAGAACTTTGATGAAACCCAAGTTAAATTTCGAATTGCAGGTAATTTTTTTTTAACCCATCCCTAGTTAAAAGGGGTAAAAATACAGATCCAAGTATTCCCCCCAAAAAACCAAAAAAAAAAAAAAAAAAAAAAAAAAACTTTACAATTTTTGTCTTTTTTCGACTTCCTTAATTGCCCTTGAGCTGAGGTTGAACTCCGGTGAAGGAAAGCCTCCCAAACCCCAAATGACCAATCTGATACAACTCCAACCAAACCCTCTCCGCCTCAAACCTCGCACTCACACACTCCCCAATTCCCTCCGCTTCCTCCGTCGCTGAAATCCCCAAAACACCCTCCTCCTTCCACCACCTCTCCTCCTCCTCCACGACATCACCGTCGCTGTCGTATCCCCCGGCCCTCTTTGTCGTTTCCTGCCGTTTCTTCCTCTTCTTGTTCGTCGTCTTGCGCTTATTCATTTTCCCGGCTCCCAAACACCTCCTCCCCACCGCCCACGGCACCTTGACGAAGGCGAACGCCAGGAAGTTCACGACGGCGCACGGGCAGCAGCAGAGCGCCACGCAGTCCGCTATCAGCGCCGCCGCGCACGACCTGCTCGTGCACTCGAAACTCTCTCCTCCTCCGCCGTCTCCTCCGCCGTGGTGGTGGGTCACATTTCGATGACGTGGAACTCGATGACCCTCCATGGGCTGATTTCTGTAGTCTGTCTTCTTAAAAGACTGTGATCTATATATACCTGTAAAGTATTGAGAGAAAGGAAAGAGGTTTCATTTTTATTTTATTTTATTTTATTTTTTTGAGTTTCAAGTGCTCTCTAATATGTCAGCCTTGGGACCTTCTCTATTAACCTCCTCCTCAGGCCTTTTTTGATGTTTGTACGTAAGAAATATGTTCCTTTTATAATATTATTATTTTGTAACTTGATGCACTTTTATCAGTGTTAAATTCAGGAAGGGTAAAATGGTCCATGTAAATCACCTTGGCAGTGAGAGGAGAGAGAGAGAGAGAGAGAGAGAGAGAGAGGAATCACATTCACGGAGTTTCTTCTAAAAACTGGTCAACAGAACCCAAGTAGTATGGAATAAACTTTAGTTAAATGGGAGATTCGCGTTTGGTACTTGTCGCCGGAAAAAAAAAAAAAAAAAAACTCAATTAAAGTGGGACAACTAAAAACTTTGTGCGTATGGGGGACCGTTGACCGTTGACTGCCAAAGTAAAAAAAAAAAAAAAAAGGATAATTAGGAAGAAATCAAAATAATACACACATTGGCTTTCCTATTCATTACGCAGCTTTAATAAAATGGATTGTTTTTTTTGATAAGAGTAAGAAAAATATTATGCCGAAAGTGATGTCTGAAAGAGTTAGATTTTATGAATACTAGAGTGTCGGTCAGATTGAATCTAGTTAAATATGATATAAATTGACGTTAAAGTTTGCAATACTAGTAAAAATGTTGCACACACATACTAGATCAGTCCAAGTTACATAGGGGACAATAAAATATGTCCATAGCACATGTAGATATACATTTTATATAAATGTGTGTATAAATATATACTGCTGCATACGGCGGAACAACTTTGTTTTGTCCGATCCAGCAGAGCATGAGCCGGTAGCCCAAGTGGTCCACGATCTTGTCTAGACACTTGAATCAGAAAGGAACAGTGGACTAAAGAGTTGCCACCTAGAAATGGCGTTTTCTCGCCCGGAATGACGGATTTGCCCATGGTCAAAGTAAGTATACATTAACTCTAATCTTGTGGCCAAATTACTTTTTAATAGTGTGAGGGCGGGATGGTAAAATCACACAGCCGCTGCTAAAGTTAGGCGACTTGGTTTACAGATGTGGGTGGTGGTGCCGGGTGGTGGTGGTAGTTTTCCTTGAATAATAATAATATTTAATATTTATAATAACCAAAAAAAAAAAAAAAAAAGAAAAGTTTTGCTTCAAAATGGGTGCGTGACTTGGACGTGACATGCTAGGAGGATACTAAGTTGGTGAAAATGTTTCCACTCCACTGGATTTTTGTTAAAAATAAATAAATAAATAAAAAACAATGCTCATCTTCATGTCGCATGCCTGATTCAGCTTCCCTACAAACCAATTTGTGCCCTATTGATATGAGTTGTCATAGCATAAACTTCACCATTTTTCATAGGCAAATTATTAGCTAGCTTGATCTAATCATATCACCCCAACCTAATATAATTACTCTCTTCCCCCCGCCCCCCTCTCTATATATATATATATATGTAGGGAGAGACTCCTATATAACACAACATTCATCCTTAATTCCATATACAATTTGTAACATGACTTGTGTTATATTATATTAATCAGATGATTTAAATATAATATTTTTCAGGAATACTTGTTATTTATCTCAATATCTGAATAATTTCATGTTATACGATTTTAAATAAAAAGTTACATTTTAATAAACTAACTATTTCATGTTTTTAAATAAAAAGTTTAGAAAGTTAAAGTTTTACCAACTTAGTATTCTTATAGCATGTCTTGTCCAAGTCATGCACCCATTTTGAAGTAAAATTTTTTTTTTATTATTACATATTTCCTAGATAAAAAGTTATAGGTTTCTAAATATGTCGCACTGCATACGAGGCATTTCCTATATGTACATACATATACATTACTCTAGATCAGGATCTCTTATTCACTAAAAGTGTTTTGAAAATGGATGAATCCTCAAAACTCAGTAAATGGGACATTTAAAAACTACCAAATCTGTCAAAAATTCAATGCTTTGCTTAAATTCTTGGTTTTTTTCCTCATTAGGATTTGATTCAATTATTTTTGGCATCAAGTTAATCCCAATGAAAAAAAAAAAAGAGGGGAGAGAGAAGGGTATGTACGTGTTTTTTTTTTTTTTTTTTTTTTTTTTTTTTTGTGTCATAAAATGACAAGCAGGGAAACCTGAAATTTTCATCGTGAGAGATCAAAAGTTACTGTAAAGGGATAGATATTAAGCATGAGAAAGGAAAAGGGCAAGAGTCCCATCAATTTCCTAATTGCTGAAAGGTCATTGGTGGGGTATCATACGCTGTAAAAACTTACTGAGTACACTGTCAAAATCAATTAATTCATAAACTCCAAATTGTGTTAAAAGAGAGTGGGCAAAAAAAAAAAAAAAAAAAAAAAGAAGCAAAAATTCCGTGGATGAAATTTATAGGTGAAAAACTCTAACCAGATTTACCCCACTAGAATGTGTGGTGTGGTTATCCAAACTCCCAACAAATAGTGACAAAGGGTAAAGAGGAAATTTTTTTTGTTCACATGGGTTGTTGTTATAGGTCAAATTAAATGGGTACCAAACCACATGACCTTATGAAAGTATAATCTTAAAAAACAAAAAATAAATAAAATTAAAAACTATCTATATATATTAAAACTGCTACAAGTTGAATTTATATATTTAGAACAACTAGCAATACAACCTATATATATATATACAAGTTAAAAATGTAAAAATGTAACTGAATATTTCAGTCCAAGTACATTAGGTACTATTTATGTATAGTGCTATATTTGTCTACGTGTGGTAGAAAAACTTCCACCAACCTTCAAACTTATTAGTCGATCTGTAAGCTCTAAAGGCACTAACTTTAAAACGAGGCCTAAAAAACCATCTACCTAATTTTAACATATTAACAGATTAATCAATAAATTATTGTCATGTTTAAATCCATAAAATTACTCTTATTCATGATTGTATTATTATTGGGCAAGTATTAGTATAGCTTGATTACTGAAATAAAAGTCTTTGTATGGACCTATTTGATAATACTTTTGTTGTTTTTGGTCAGTTGAAAAAAAAAAAAAAACTGTGATTTTTCAACAAATATTTAGAATCATTTTCAAGTTTAATTGGTCAAAACAATCTTTTAATTTCTAATAAATAATAAAAATATTAAAATGAAATTTATAATTTTTTAAAATAAATCACATGTCACGACTTTAACTGAAAACTCTTCTGAAAAGGTTTTAATATATGATCAAATATCAAAAATACTTTTTTTTGAATCTAGAAAATCAAAAATAGCTTTGGAGAAGCATTACTGTTAAGGCCATTTCACCATGTTGACACATAAATAACGACTGATCAATTAGGAAAATAGCAAACAAACTGAACGTGGATTTTCTGATAAAGTGAAGCCTAAAATAATAGGCTTTATACATGGTTGGACTTAACCTACGTACTTATTGCTAGATAGGCTTTTGGCCAAATCTTCCAATCACAAATGGTTTCGTAAGATTCAGTGCTTGGAGATTGAATCAATACGTAGCCATTGTCTGACGTACTAATATTAACGCTTGCATGTTGCAGACATCAATGAAAATGGAAGAGAAAATAACAGAATATATTATAATGCACAGACTTACTCAATATATATATATTATAAAAAATGGAGAAAATCAAAAACTGACCTGGAACAAGAAGCAAAATGCAGGTTTCGATTTCTTCAGTATCTGACTCTTGAAAGCTTATTTTGAAAGCAGAAATTAACGCAAATGGAGGAGGAATTGCAAATGAAGATGATCTTTCTCAGAAAGATCTCTATCTGTTTATAGGAAATAAGGAAAACACAACATATATATATATATAGACATATATATATTTTGATCTGATCTGAAAGGCCGAGCTGATATTGATGATGTAATATCTCTTGTTTACCTATCTCTCTCTCTGACTGGTTTTTTTATTTTATTTAGAATTCTAATTAAATTAATGTTTAGTAACTTGTAAACCTATTAATTAATTCTCGATATACAGAATATATCGTTTTTCTTTATGTGGGTCATGTGTAGAAATCTGAGGCCGAACCCCTACAAATCTAAAATTATAAAATATGAAATTTAACAGAGGAAGAATCTCCGAATTAGTGCTGCTCATTAGAGGAGTCGCTGGTGTTTGATGAGTACCGATGACAGCGAATATAGGGAACTGTTCCTCATTTACCAAGCTCTTTTTTCATTTCCCCAGCTATATATTATATATATATATATATATACATGTATAATTTTTTTTTTCCTCTAGTCACTAACTTGCGTGAGTCATCCACGCACGTGGGAAGACAGGCGAGCACGTGCAGAGCCACATTCAACTTCATTAATATAAATAAAATTGTAGTCCTTTAATCTGTTGCAATGGCGGAGCTTCTGTAGTTAATCTCACTTTTGCTGGTAATTGTGGCAACTGTAAACAACCGTATCCAGGAGATCTCGTTAAGTACTAATGAAAAGCTGACGAGTCACCGGCCAGGATTATTATATAATATAAAATAGCGGAGGAGAAAACTTTGATATATAGGTACTTTCAAGAAGGATTGTTGTGAAAGAGTTGCATTAATGGAGACCACTTTTGGAGTTGATATCAAAAGGACTTGTAATTCTAACGTGAATTATTGAAAAAGAGAAGCAAATGTTTTATGATATGGTGTATATGACTGCAATATTTTTTATAATTCAGTTTTTTTAAATAGCTTATTCCATTTAAATATTCATTTAAACGGGTTTGTTTGGAGAGCGTTTTAAACCACATTTCCGGAAATTATTGTGTCTTTTTCTTCCATTCGAAACTCCTTTTTATTGTTCACATTTCTAAATCTGTAGCGTATACCCAAACTTTAAAAGTCAAGAATTTTGTTATTTCAAGTCGAAATGAAATGATTTTTTTTTTAAATTAAATAAAATTTTGAGATGAACGAAACGCGATCTATATATATATTTATCCAAACAGATGTTAAGATTTTACATTTTTTCTCTCCAAATAGTTTTTTTTAAAAAAAACCAAATACACATTTTCGAAAACTGAACTCATTTACATTCAAAATATCTCTACTTAATATTATCTTTGAAATCTATAAAGACTACATGCCAAACAAGTTAGATAAGAGAGGAAGTCACAAAGCTATTGTTACTTGTTGTCATCATGTGCCGCCACCACCACTGTACGTCGATATCACTAAGTACTTGTCACGTTTAGTAGTAAAAAATTACATGTACTTATTACTGTATAAAAAATATTATTCATCATTAAACCTTGATAATTCCTACTGTGAGTCTCATATTGGATGGAACAAAAAACTTACCCTGTTTGTACTTACGAGGATCACAATTAAAAACCATTAGTATATTTATTTTTCATGTCGTTATTGTATATATTTAATGATGAGATAATAGATTTTCTTTGAAAAAAAAAAATAGAGAAGTTATATTAACTAACATGTTTATAAAAGTGGAATTGAACGACGACAATTTCAATCTAAACAATTAAGAAAAGAGTTTCAACTCTGTTGGAGTCAGATCAATGTGAGAGAAAATGAATTTGAGTAGAAATTCGGAGATTCGAAAGAAATTGTATCGAAAATTTGGTTTCATAATATTTTGTTAAATCCAGAGATAATTCATAAAGTACTAAAAATTTAGAGGGCAATTCCCCAATGTATGAAAAGCTCAAAAGACAAAAGCGTTGAATATAGTGGCAGAGCCTGAAATCTATATATATGATGTATAAATTAATATGAAACTTCGAACCATACAAGATGCAAAAATCGTTTGAAAAATGAACATTATTTTCAAACTTACCTTTTTCCCTCTATACATACTTATAAAAAGATATGTGCATCCTATTGATTTGTCTTTCTTATGTGATTAGGAGGTGATTTGTGTTTTTAAGTAAAATGTACAAGACTTGAAAAAATGAGTGGAGAAAACGGAAATGTGATTATGACCCTATATTTTTTTGTTACAAAGCTAATAAAAAAAGACAACCGTTATGTTTAAACCAATATTTAGCAGTTAGCACTCAAACTAAATGAGGAAAATATAAAGAAAATAAGTATTATTATTTATTGTCAATGAGGTTTTTTCTTTTTGGGCAAAAGTTCCCAAAAAAAAAAAAAATCTTCTATATTTTTTTACCTATTGCCATTTCTTTTTCATTATTATTATTATTTTCCTTTGATTTATTACGAGGGGCATTTCGGTCTTTTAGTTTTTTTTTTTTTTTATAGGTTCTTCTTTCAAGCCACCAAAAAAAGGGGGGGGGGGGGGGAGACTTTGTAACCTATTTTGTCTATCATAATGGACTAAAATAAAGATTACACTTAATTACTATGTAGAGTTGTCGCTTACAATTTGATGAATCTAAGGGGGAGTTCGACGTAAAGTTTAACTCAAGTTAAATTGTACTTTTTTTTTATCTTTTTCTGAAAAAGTTTTTTGTTTTTTCTGAAAAGTTAACAAAAATCTAAAATAGAGATAAGCATATTTGAATGATGTGTAAGTCAATAATCGTTATTCAATTGGTAAATTTATGTCTCAAAAAGTATATTTTGGAAGTAACAAACAGATTATCATGTCATTTAATTGAAAAATTGATAAGTCTCCAACTTCCTAAATTATCCGTTTTCTAAAATATAATTTAAAATTGTTCAAAAAAAATATAATTTAAAATTCTTGACGTTAACCATATCATCATCTATATATAATCAAATATAATGGAATAAATGTTACATCAATATGATGAACAAAAAAAAAAAAAAAAGGGCTGTGTCATCAATGTGGTGCACGTAAGACCATTTCTTACCACACACGTGTTTCATATATACAATTATTTCAGAGAAAAAAAATATAATCGATTATAATGTCAATAAGTAAACAAAAGAGAGAGAGAGAGAGAAAAAAAAAGAAAAAAAAAAGAGGAAAAACATTTTTAAAAAATAATTATTAAATAATAAAAGACATTTTGATTTGCTTTGTCCAAACGCAATTCGAATGGAGTTCTTTTCGGGTAAATTTCAAGTTGGACTCAAAAGGGAACAAACAAGGCCCGCCAAATTACGCCGCGGCTCAAATAACTTGAAGGCGCACATTAGCACATCTGAGAGAAGTTATCTCGTATCGTGTACTGGGATGCGTAATGCGCTACGGGTGCGCACGCGGCAAACTGGCAGGCCGTTAAGAGGTTAAGCGAGAGACAGAGAGAAAGAGCGAGAAACAAGAGAGAGAGAGAGAGAGAGAGAGAGAGAAGGAAGATGGAGAGTCAGAGCGAGCCAACGCGGATAATGGTGGCGGTGAGCGAGTCGACGATCAAGGGCTACCCTCACGCCTCCATTAGCAGCAGACGAGCTTTCGAGTGGACTCTCCAGAAGATCGTCCGCTCCAACACCTCCGGCTTCAAGCTTCTCTTTCTTCATGTCCAAGTCCCCGACGAAGATGGTTCTTCTCTCTCCTCCTCTCTATCTTTTTCTCACCTTCCGTTCTTGTTTGATTCTTTCGTTTTGCTTCTGTTTGTTTGCCGAGAAAATGAAAAAGAAAAAAGAAAAGAAAAGAAAATAAAGGGGAAAACAGGGGAAAAGAACGATGGGAAAATGAAACCTGAAAATTGAACTAACTTTAGGCTAGGGTTAGGAGTCGAGACTCTTTGAAATTTAGAATTACATTTTGGTTCTTTTGAAGTTACTGGAAACTGGAAATTGGAAATGGAGGTTGATACCTCTAATTCTGAACGAAGATTCTGAAATATTTGGTTTAATTGCACCGATCACTAGGGGGGGTTAATTTAGGGCTAGGAAGATTAATTACCAGAATCCAAAAGTTTGTGAATGTTATTGATAGGTCTAGATAGTTAGTGGTATGGTCACAAGAACTAATTGATCATATGTTGGAAATTGGGGATTTAGTCTACTTCTAGGGTTAGAATCAAAGCAATTTGCCGACATTGCGTTACCATTTCCTTTGTGATTGACTGAAGATTCTTATTATTATCATCATCATTGATTATTATGATTATTTTAAATCGAACGGTCCACTTGAATCAGCTAGATACTTATTCAAGCTGTGCTGCTGATTTATTTTTTTTCATAATTATTTTTATGTGGAAAAATACTTGTTGTTACATGATCCATGAATCCAGTAGTTTGTGAATGTAATTGATAGGTCTAGATGGTTAATGAATTAGTCACAGGAACTAAGCTATCATATGTTGAAAATTTGGATTGTCTACTTCTAGTGATAGTGCCAAGTGATTTACCGACTTTGCGCTACTAATTCCTTTGTGGGGGAATAAACTTGTCGGAATTTTCGTATTGTCAACTTAATCAGCAAGATACTAATTCAAGCTGTGTTGTTGTTGATTTTTTTTTGTTTTTAATTGTTTTGCAGTTGTTGATATCGTTGATGTATTTATCCCTATATATTTTAGTTTGCAAATGTAATTAACAGCTGTTGATAGTTAAGAAATGGTCACACGAACTAGGCAATCATACGTCTGAAATTTGGAATTTAGTCTACTTCTAGGGATAGAACTAAGCAATTTATCAACGTTGCAACACTATTTACTGCGCGACTAATGAAGCTTTTTTTTTATATTTTTTATTGGGTTAATCTTATTGTCTACTTGAATTAGCTAGATACTTAATCAAGCTGTGCTATTGAATTTTTTTTTAAAAATATTCTACAGTGGCAAAATTCTTGTGATTATATAATCTATGAATCGCTATATTGTGTGTGTTTTTTTTCCCTCTGTATTTAGTTTATGCTAGGTTAGACTGCTTTATAAATCATGGATATATTAGGTGCTTGGTTAGTGGTTGCAGAAAATCGATATAAACTGTCTGGCTTTCCATAGACGTTCTTGTTGGTTGGCTTAAGTTAGTTGCTTTTCTCTGAGAACATAGTAGCATCAACTTCTTATTATTGCGTATTCATTGGTTTGGCTGTATCATACAAGAAGAAAACTATAGGCTCTTGGTTTCATATTATGTCTTTCTTCCACAGGCTTTGATGACATGGATAGCATCTATGCATCACCTGATGATTTTAAAAGCCTGAACCACAGGGACAAAGCCAGAGGGCTTCATCTGCTTGAGTATTTTGTTAACAAATGCCATGAAATCGGGGTACTTATAATCTCTCTCTCTCTCTTTCTCTCTCTCACGCACACAAACAATTTCAAAAAGCACGTGAGAAAAACTAAAATGCCCTTGTAGCTTGAGGGATATATTACGACGTTGCAATAGCCAATTGTTTCATATTGGATTGATGTCCTTGTTCACGTTTATATTTTTATGCTTGAAGGTTTCATGTGAAGCATGGATCAAAAAAGGTGATCCGAAGGAGGTGATCTGCCACGAGGTGAAACGCGTACAGCCGGATCTTCTGGTTGTTGGCAGCAGGGGTCTCGGTCCTTTCCAGCGGTATGTGACTGCTCTCAGTGTTATTGTTTGGTTGTTTCTTTCTTTTTCGAAGTTCCCTTTCCCTCAAGCAAGAGAAATTCCTCTTTTGAATCCGTATTGTAGGGTCTTTGTTGGAACCGTGAGTGAATTTTGTGCAAAGCATGCTGAGTGCCCTGTTATTGTCATCAAGCGCAAGGCTGATGAGACTCCTGAAGATCCAGTTGATGACTGATTGCGTCGCCGAATATGTGTTGCCTTTCCTCTCCCCGAATCTTTTAATAGGGGCTTCTGAGACTAGACACCGTACGTATGCTCTAGGCTGAGCTATTAGAGAGATTGCTCGTGTATACTTTTCGTTCTGTGCAGTTGAATGAGACACTACAATGGGAATTTGTTGAGTGACGGTAGATATGGCTGTTGTAAACTGTCATGTACTCAATTCGGGGAGATTGCTACTTGAACTTCTTGTTTCATTCGTTAATTTTGGTCCTGTATAAGGTCCATATGGTATAGTACTCGTTGCTATGTTACTGCTGTTTGGTTAACGTGAAAAACTTGTTACAAACCTATCCTTTTAACAAACAAATAGTTGGTTCTATATTTTCTGTGTTTTAGCAACTATGCCATATAATTAAAAGGCAGACCAATGATGGCGTCTGGCTTTGAACCAAGATTTCTGTATTTTCTAACCTTCCTAGCTCCCTTTATTACCTCACTCCTACCATTTTCTGGTAATGTTTATTAAAATGACAACCTTAAAAATTGAAATTAGTAAAATAATCTCCTTTCATTTTAACATGAAAACAGCCATATGAAAAACTGGTCGTACTTAGATTGTTCGAAAGTCATTTTGTTAAGAATATTTTTTGGAAAATTATTTAACAGAGAGAGAAAAAGTATTTTGATCTATTTTGTTAATTGACTGCCGTTTTGTAGTATTTGGCTTACATAACAATGTAGAATGATATTTTCAATTTTTTTTTTTTTTTTGCAAGGATTTGACTTGTTGAGAGAGCAAATCGGTGGAGTGATTTTAAATATAAAAAAAAAGTCTTTAAAATAAACAATCAAAGTTAAATAATTGATTGATTATAGTCAATAACGGATAATCGGCCATTATTTTGCTTTAAAAAAAAAATTTTCAACCATTCGTTTGATCAAGGCTTTGTTTGGAGAGTTGATTTAAACTCAAATTTTTGGGTTTGTTTGGTTGGTTAATTTGAATTAAAATATTTTAGTTGTAATAGTAAATTTTTTGAATTTTCAGAAAAGACAAAAAACTTTTTGGAAAAAAGATAAACTTTTTGAAAAAAAAAAAAAATACAGTTCAAATTGAAATGAGATTACGGGGCAAACATAACGTTTATCTTTTTTTTTAAAGTTTTTTGTCTTTTTCAAAAAAATTTTTGTCTTTTTTAAAAAGTCAACAAAAATTACTATTCAAATTTAAAAATTTCAACTCAAATTCATTCACCAAACAGGCCTAAGTGTTTAAAAATATCTAATTTTCCCTTCGAAAAATCACAATTTTAATCTCTGGTAGAGATTAGAGGAGAGAATTCGTACGGATACAAGAAGAGGACAGTCGGTCCGTTTCACGCCATTTTCTTCACCTTAGGTCAGAAATATGACTTTCAGTTCTTTCCCTCTTAACAAACACATCTTTAAATCAAAGTCGAAATAGAAACCGGTCACCACTCCACAACTCTTCTAGCTCGTTACTTGGCCGTATTCAAATACAAACCGGATTTAAATCACACAAACGGTTCTCAATTGTCGGAAGAGGGATTGTGGGGCTCAAAATATTCATCTCTATACGGTAAAAGTAAAACCTTCACTAAGTAGTTACACAAAGACTACCGGAAGTTCATCTGTATCAAGTAAAATTCCTACAAACTCCATACAAAAAGCTTAGCTACTCAAATCACTGGTTAATACAACTAACTGGGGCATTTCTGAAACAAAAGTATTTAAACATTGCTCACTCTTCAAGACGACGATCCAGCCATTGTGCTTACCTTCTCCAACAGGCCTTTAATCTCCACCTGCAATCTGGACTTCATCGTCGACGACACTTCACCATGCTTATCTTCCAGCATTGAGGAAATCGTCTCCAGTTTCTTCTGTACAAAGCCAAGGTCCGGTTGTCCACCGCCGTTTGCCTGCAACTTCGATGGCTTCTTTGGGGTCTTGACAGCTCTTTGGCTGGATATATCAGTGAGTTCCCGAGTCTTGTATGCACCCGACCGGTACTGGAGTCGGAAACTGACATTGGCAGAGACAAAAGGACTGTCCTTCTCAGAATCTTTCAATGCTACTTCCGCATCAGAGTGCTTTACAAAACAAATTCGAGCAACAAAACTGTCGTAAAACATATCTGTTTCTTTTTCATCCAATTCCCCGTATTTACCATACACTCGGATAAGATCATCCTTTGTGGGTAGCGCAGACCCGGATCCGAAAGTCGCAAAAAGGTAGGCAGGCGAATCTTTTTCCTCAACAGTCTCTTTGTCAATCATCTCCCTGTTCTTCTTCTTCTTCGTCCCTGGAGTTGCAGTTTCTTGCCTTGGTTTTCGCCTACTGGACAACTTTCCATCAACGGTTTCAACTGCTTGCTTTTCTTTCACCCTATCCATGCCCACGTTTTTGCTGTTTCTGGGAGACTTTTCAGCAGGCTGCCTTGCGTCTTCTACCTGGGACCCGGATACAGAATCTAAGTTCTTCCTCTTCCTACGAGATTGAGGCCCATTGTATAGTTTGTAGTTGGACCCGTTACGGTAGACTGAGTTTCTGTACACAGATATAAAGTCGGCAACCTTGTCCAGAGGTTTCTGTCCCCTCAGGGTCAAAAGGTTGGCAGCAGCAGACCGGACTTGAGAAAGCAAGTTGTTTGCAGACACATTAGCTTTCGTTGGGTCAATTTTGTTGTTCCGATTTTGGAGTGGGGTCTTCAGAAAAGGACTTGAGTTGTGAGCGGTCTTATCAATGAAACCAGGTTCTGTAGACATTTTGTTCGGAAGCGCCGTCTTAGACGAGCTACACTTCAAAAGTTGTGGAGAAATAATTTTTCGGTCGGAAGACATGTAAACTTCTTCTCCTGCTCTGTCCTCGGTAGAAACTTCGATTTCATTACCTGAGTCTCTTTTCCTTTTACTATTCAAATTTGTGAAGGGAGGGGACAGGTACTTGCTCTTCTTTCTTTCCCTAAAAGACGAGCTCCTTTCAAGTTCTTTGTCCACACTATCATCACTCTTCAAGCTACTGATTTCTGATTTCAAGTTTCCTGAAGCAGAACCAACCCCAGCTTCATTTTTGCTCTCACCGTCAGCATTTTTGAAGTCCACAATTTTTTTCTTTGGCCTGCCCCTTGAACGGACGCCTTCTGTAGTTTTTTCCTTTCGCCTACTGCTCTCATTTTTCTCAACGCTGCTAACTTTGCTGATGCTAGAACGTTTCGCCTTCCCTTTTAGGGAAGTCAAACTGATCTCATCATCTTGATCAGATTCCACTTTGGATTTCCTCTTCTTTGCTCCTGAAGAACGCGCCGTCTCTTTTGTAGCAATAAGATCTGCTATAAATCTCTCTTTCTTTTTTGGAGTTCTCCCATTTTCTGAGAATTCGGGGTTACTTGGCAACCAAGATTCATCGGCCTGGACGGTACTAACATCTATAGCCACAGGAAGCCAGTCATCAAATGGCCCTTTGGTCGGAACCTCAATTGATTTTTCACTGTCATCGAGGCCATGAACTGGCTTGGGATCATAGTATCGAGGCAATTCATAACCTCCTTTTGCACGATAAAAAGCAGACAACCGACTCTTTAGCACCCCGAGCTCAAGCACATTGGTCACATAAACAACCTGGGCAACACGTTTAAGCTCAGCAAGAAGCTCTGATGGCTCAGCCAGAACACCCGAAAGCTTCCTAATTTCACCCTCAGGCACAAGACTTCCCTGCTTGATCCCTGCATTCTCCGCCACCAATTGTCCAAGTCTGGTTCGGCTCTGCTTCGGTACACAAGAGCAAACCGTCTTCAACTCCAAAACCCTGCCAATCTCATCCACAGCCTGTTGCACAGCACTGACAAATGTCTTCATGTTACTTTGCTTCGACATCTCACCAAAGTTTTCCTCAAAGGGCTTCAACTGAGATGATTGGCACCATGCGAAGGTTCCATCGCCAAAATAAGCCACAAGGTATCGTCCTTTGGATTTTATCTTCGCAGCATAATCCGAAGCATATGACGGGTCATAAATCTGCCCGGGCCACCACGGATGGCTCTTAATCTTACCCCAAACAAAATCACCCACGCAAAACTCATGTCCCTCACTAACCGAATCCTCTGCTTCCACATCTTCATTTTCTTCCACACCATCAATAGAAGTCTCAGTTTTCCCAGAAGGAACACTCCCATTTTCATCCAAAGAAACCTCGTTTTCTTCAACCCTGTCCTTTTCACCAATCTTCCCTTGTCCTTCCCCATTCTTACCCTCAACAAGATCACCCTTTTCAGCGTCCAAAGAACCGTTTTTCCCTAAAATATCAGTCTCGCTAAATTCTTTATCTCCATTTTCTTGTTTTGCCGACTCAGAATCAAGAATTTCCGCTAGGGTTTTTGATGATCTCTTCTCAACCATCCCCATTTCCACAGAAAGATTACTCTCCCCGGAAAAAGAA
Source organism: Ficus microcarpa (assembly GCA_025413485.1). NCBI lineage: Eukaryota > Viridiplantae > Streptophyta > Magnoliopsida > Rosales > Moraceae > Ficus > Ficus microcarpa. The sequence goes on from CM046379.1 coordinate 38,581,458, forward strand.
TCAACTTCCACGCCTATTTCACAGCTGAAATGGATAAGATCAGAACACCAAAAAAAAAAAAAAAACAAACAAACAAAGAGGGGTGGCAAGAGAAACAAAATGTGAAAAAAATATCAGCTCATTCTAGGGTTTTTGGGGTCCAACAACCTCGAAAATGGAATTTAATATAATAGTAGTATCCAGTTCCCACTCATAACAAAGAAAAAAAAATATTAGCTATAAAAAAAAAAAAAAAGAAATATTCATATTCACAAAAAAAGAACAAAGAAACTAAAACAAAAAGCTAAAGCACGAGAGTTTACGATGAAAGAAAAGACAAAGATTATATACACAGATATTACATATATAGATATTGCATAAATATATACAAATATATACACACAGAAATATATGTATTACATATCACGCATACAAACATATGTATATCTACCTGAACAAACAGAGGCTAGGGTTTCCAAGTTCATATTGCGTGTCCGAAGAACGGATTCTCAAAACCAAAAAAATACCCACTAGAATCTCAACTTTAGAGAGAGAAAGAGAGAGGAGAGAGAGGGGGCGAATTCGAAATGTACAGGACAGAGAGAGAGAATCAAAATTTGAAATGGTGAGACTGAGAGAGAGAGAGAGAGGAATGTGAATTTCTCGGAGTAGAAGTGGAAGGGTTAATTGAGAGTGTTTCAGAAACGAAAATATCGTGTGCGGATAAAACAGCGAGAAATTGATCCGAAGGCGGTGGGTGGGTCCGATATTTTAGCTTCTTTGTCCTAATCAAAGCGGTCATTTCCACGTTCCCTACCCTTGAGTTCCCAACACTTGGGACTCTATCGCAAGATCGCGAGTGTGAAATTGGTGCTACTCGCTTTGTTTCGTTGCCATGTCTGCAAGGTTTCGAGTTTTGGCGAGTGTTGAGAGTGTAGATTCGACCGAAAACTCACACGTGTCCGTCGGAGAAAGGGGCCCACACTTAGCCGTAAGGCGTCGAGGTAAAGCGGCTACAAAAAGCCTGCTCTCTCTCTCTCTGTCGCATTTTAATCCATGAAAAGCGGTGTATTCATGAGCATCTTCATCAAGCGGATATATCGAAGTAATTTAATCTTTTCTTTCTTTCTTTCTGAATGTAAACTTTTTTTTGGAACCAAAGATTGTAGATTTTATTTAAACTTACCTTTAAATTATCTTATATTTTTTTATCTTAATTTTTATTTTTTTTAAGTTAATAAGAGCTTGTTTGGCACTGAAGTTTAACTTGAGTTAAACTGTAATTTTTTTCTGAAAATTTTTTTTGTTTTTTCTAAAAAAATTTATTGTCTTTTCTGAAAAGTCAACAAAAATTACTATTTAAACTCAAAATTTTAAACTCATTTAAATTTTATTATTAGTTTTTGAAAAGACAATTAATTTCAATTTAAAAATTTAAACTCCAACCAGTGAATTAAACACAAGCTAATGTTTTACTATTTTTTTTTTCGGAGATGTAAATTTTTTTAATTAGATATTTACAAATAAGACCTCTAATTTTCAGACACAGCTTGATGATACAACTAAAAAACGACATGAATTAAATAGGTTGGGGTCGTATGTTTATCATTTAGGTCATAATTTGGTTGGTACTAATAACACGAAATTAAACGAGTAGGAAGCATGCTAACTCTCCTGCTTAATCCGTTTAACATGTTTAGTTAGAGGGAGAAAGAACAAAATAAAATTTTTAGAATAATAAAAAATATAGCAAAAAATATAAACATAGTAATAAAAAATATAACTTAATGTTTTACTTTTTTTTTTTTTCAGAGATATAAATTTTTTTAATTAGATATTTACAAATAAGACTACCTATTTTCAGACACAGCATGATGATACAACCCAAAAACGACATGAATTAAATAGGTTGGGATCGTATGTTTAACATTTAGGTCATAATTTGGTTGGTACAAATAATACAAAATTAAATGGGTAGGAAGCATGCTAACTTACCTGCTTAATCCGTTTAACATGTTTAGTTAGAGGGAGAAAAAACAAAATAAAATTTTTTATTTAACCATAGTAATAAAAAATATAGCTTAATGTTTTACTATTTTTTTTTCGGAGATGTAAAATTTTTTTAATTAGATATTTACAAATAAGACTAGTAATTTTCAGACACAGCACGATGATACAACTCGAAAACAACATGAATTAAATAGGTTGAGATTGTATGTTTAACATTTAAGTCATAATTTGGTTGGTACAAATAACACGAAATTAAACGGGATAAGGAAGCATGCTAACTTACCTGCTTAATCCGTTTAACATGTTTAGTTAGAGGGAGAAAGAACAAAATAAAATTTTTAGAATAATAAAAAATATAGCATAAAATTTAAACACAGTAATAAATAACATAATCAAATTTATGATCACATAATACGAAAAATAAAAGTCTCTCCTCCTTCTCTTCTCTCATTCTAACATAAAACTATGCATATAAATTTGTTGTTAAAAATTGACCATAAATCTAAATTTTTTTTAGAAAATCCAAGTAAATCTAAGGATGTAATAGAAATACATGCCATAATTAACATCTTTTTAAAAACATGCTTTAAATGTACCTACAAAATATATTATTTGTTACAATTTTCCTTCAATTATATGGGCTAAACGTACCAACACAGCACAGCTCATTTATAGCCTGTATATAAAATAAAATTTAAATTTCTAAATAAAAAAAATACTTTTTATATACTTGTGTTTATGTTTACGTTTTCAATATATTTAATTTGTTACCATATGTCTAATTTAAAAAATATAGATTTTTGTCAAGTTAGTTGGGTCATAAATGGGGTTGTTTTTGTGCTGAACGCATCACAAATCTTTTAATTATTGTGTTTGCATGTCATATCATGTCATGTTAGTCATGTTTTAAGCATACTCATATTTCATGTTTACTCTAATTGTGTCATGCTATAATCATGTTCCGTAAAACAAATTGCCAGCTTACTTACAAATCATATCATTAAAAAACTAATCAATCGAATTAAAATCACACTATTTATTTATTGTTTTTGAGGATATTTCTTTCTTGTTAAAATAGAATTTTACTTTTCATAAATGAATGATTTTTTAAAAAATAATATCTTTTTAGGTATAATAGATTTATTTTAAAAAATTTTAACAGTAAAAATTCTTATTTTACATTATTTTCAATCATATAATCTACTATCGAACTATATTTTATGCCGTGCCGTGTGTTGTAAATAATTAACAAAAATAATATAAATCAAATCATTGAAAAATTAATACCGAATAATAAAAAATAACTTTTATTGATAATACAAAATAAGAGATCCTATCTTATTCGCTCCTAACGGGTGTTTTAAAATCCTAGCATTATACTTGTTATGATAAAAACCTTATAAAATGTTTGACCTTCAGTGTGCCAAAGATTATCCTCGTGATGATATCATCAAATCACACTTCAAAAAATAAAAAATAAAAATTTCTCGGGCATTGTCCCTTCGCCATGCAGCTATTTTCCTCATGTGTTTTCACAGAACATGCAAATGCAGTCTTCACTTGTGTACGCTGCATAGGATTTACTCCTCTTCTTCTTCTTCTCCTCTTTTTTGGTTGTATTATCCTTTTGTAACTCGATGGAGTATGGAGAAGAGCAACCCTGCTTTTCATTTTGAAAATGAAACGAAAAATCCAAAAGGGCAAGTACCAGTTTCGATTTGCTTTGCATACATTGTGAACGGAACCCAATTTAACATAGAATACTGCTTCGTTGAACATTTCAACTCGACTCAAAACTAAAGTGTAAATTTTGATTTCAGTTTTTGTCTTTTTCTGAAAAAGTCAATAAAAATTATAACTAGTTTTTAAAAAATCAACCAACTATAATTTAAAAATTTCATCTCCAATCGACGAACTAAATCACATCTCTATTTGGTATAACAAGTGTCCAAAACATTATCCCGCTCGTTTTCAATTTTCACAAGGAAAAAAAAAAAAAAAAACCAGAAACCCAAACGGCAAGTAAGAGAGTCGAACCAGGATAATCTATATTCTTCTATGCTCCATAGACCATGTGGTTTGGTGAGAATTAAAAACAGAATTCCAGGTAAGATATCAAGTTTTGCTACAGCCTCGGCCAGTGCACAAATTTCAACTTAAATAACACACTCCCCCACATTTGGATTATACTTTTATGAGAGGGAAAAAAAATAAATAAAAAAAAAGGTTCGAGTTATCAGTTATGGGTTCAAACTGTGAACCGAAACGGGTTACTCACCCACAAAGGCCGCTCCACGACCACGAGACAGAGTAAGGACTAATGTAATTAATTATAAACCATTCTTGTTTTCTATAGCCAATAGAAACCACTTGGGGGTATTCTCCAACCGTCAAAATCACAGACAACAGCCCTCAAACAAGCTCAGAACAGAACCAATTTGTTTCAGACAAAGCATTTTTACATTTTCAGTTCATGCACTACTTCAAACAATAGCACGCCATTTTTGCCATTTTGACATTTTAACATATAACAAAGCCAAAATTTTTAACTCAAAATGTATCCAAATTATGAATTCCAATTACATTGCAATTGAAACAGAGGAACAATAGCATATCACTGTACTAAAAAGGAAAAAAAAAAAAAAAAAAGGGGGAAACTACCGCTAGAATTCACCACAAAAATATTAGTCGAAGCTCAAGCTCATTCATTTACCATTATTCCTAAACAATGCCGACCTTAGCCCCAGCTGCCTCGAGCTGCTTCTTGGCGTCCTCAGCCTCATCCTTGGAAACTCCCTCCTTAAACTTCTTCGGCAATCCTTCAATCAGCTCCTTCGCCTCCTTCAGGGCCAAGCTCGTCAAGGACCTGACGGCCTTAATCACCGCGATCCTCGCGTTGCTCGGCACGTCCTCGATGACTACGTCGAACTCCGTCTTCTCCTCCGGCGCCGCGGCAGCGGCGTCGCCACCGGCGCCAGGGGCAACGGCGATGGGGCCGACCGGCGCGAGCGCGGCGGCGGAGACGCCGAGCTTCTCCTGGAGGAAGTCGACGAGGCCTTTGGCCTCCTCGAGGGTGAGGCCAGCGATTTCGTCGCCGATCTTCTCGATCTTCTCCGGCACCGAGACGGCGGCGAGGGGACGGACGTGGCTGGCGCGGTGGGAGGTGGATAGACTAGGGTTTGGGGTGTTGAAGGGGAATTTGAGGACGGCGGGCTTGGGGGAGGCGAGTGTAGAATAACAGACGGCGGTGGGCGTAGGATAAGAGGGAGAGCGAAGCGCGAGAGCTGAGAGAGTGGACGCCATTTTTGCTGCTTTGCTCCTCCGTTGATGAGAGAGAAGAAAGAGAGAGAGAGAGGAGGAGGAAGAAGAAGAAGAAGATTAGAGAGGATAAGGCAGAGAGGAAATGGGATGGACTGTGTAGAGTGGGAGTGGGAAATGGTAAGATAGGAGGTGCTGGTTTTTGGGTCTGGTTTGACGGAAGTGCCCTTCGGGATTCGTATGACGAATGTTTCGGTGGAAGGGTAAGAAAGATATTCTGTTACATTGGGAGTGCAGTTTACTTATCTGGGTCATTGACTAATGGGCCTCATCTTTATTAGGCTTGTGTAAAAAGCCCATAGAGAAGTGGTTTCGGCCCAAAAAGAAGAAAAAATTGTAGTGGCAAGGGGGCATTCCGAGAATCGAACTCGGGACCTCTCGCACCCAAAGCGAGAATCATACCACTAGACCAAATGCCCGTCTTGATAAAATCTATCGGTGTTTGCTTAATTAAGCAAATTATCTTAAAGTCAAACAATATTATAGAATTATAAGACCCTAGAAAGTCTACTCATCCAGACAGGGACCTATAGGGCTGTAAACAAACTGAACATTTGATTCACATATTAAATGGCTTGAGAATTTGATAAGCAACTCGTAAAAGCCAATTTATCGTTGACTTTTTCTGTAAATAGTTTACAAATAATCATATTTTGGATAACAAATGTTATGAAAAATATAAGGAAACTGGTTTAATATCAAATTTGGTTTAAACTTGAAGTTATCTCGCTTTGCTCTCATAATTCAAAATGACACAAAACTCTCATAAATTGTAGTTTTGCCATTTCCTTGTGCTCACAACATGTGATCAAAACCTTTCGAGAAGTTATTGCCTTTATGATTGAAGTAGCTTACAACTTATGATAAACTCTATAAATACTTCATTGAATTTGTTTCAATAATATTTCATTGATAGTAAAAAAATTACAACTCTCTACACATTGTATGGAGATACATTTTTGTATTCACTTACTTACCTATTAAGCTTTCTGTCTGAACAGAAATATAAAAATAAATAAATAATTCCGAGTATCTCAGATTCTCCAAGTCCTATTCATGGCACAACATGGGCATGACCAAACTAGCATTAAAAAGGGCCATTAAAAGAGTTTGTCACCATCTTCTGCGCCTCCTTCCGTACCAATATGCAAATGCAGCTATTGATGCAGCCAGGGCAACACCCGCCATTGCATGCCAAGCATAGATTGGTTTCTCCACAACAAGATCAGCTTCTCGAACATTAATGGGAACCGTTGGCTGTGGCGGTTTTTGACTAATTGCCAGTGCAAATCCCAACCCTTGTCTCTCCAACTCACCAATGTTTTCGATTGCTGGTTTCAGCCTGGTGGCCTTGGCTATGGCTTCGTACTCATCTTTAGTTCCACCTTCGAGGAAAGACCCCACAAGATGACCCTTGTTAACCCAATAAGCCCCGACTGTGCTTCCAGAGAAGTCACCAAAATGGATTACTTCCCCTGCGTTGTCCCCATAAAACTGCCAGGACAAGGCGAAGACTCTGGAGTAGAAGAACGGGAGATAGTCGAATTCGCTCGTTTTGTTTGGTTCCATTATTGCAGCCACAGCATGTCTTGCAGACTTTCTGGCCGAGTCAACATGTTCTAGCCTTCGGATTTCACCAAATAGTTTGACTGGAAATGCTGCAACATCTCCAACTGCATACACTGAGCTATTGCTTGACTGCATATTCCCATTCACCTTGATTCCACCCTTCTCCAATGTTAGTTGACCTTCAAACAGGCTCGTGTTTGGCCGGATTCCTATTCCCACCACAACCATGTCGGATGGTAGTCTACTTCCATCTCTAAGAATAACAGCTGCGACCTGTAAATGTCAATAAAATAAATTAGTGAATCAATGAATAGACTAGAATTAGAAAACTATCTTCGTATTTAAAAATAATATTCTAATCAATGTGAAAAGAAAAGCCACAAGCGGCTGGGAAGCACGGATGGTTTTAGATGCCCTATCTTACTAGAACTTGGACTTTTCACAAATAGATACATAAAGCTTCCTTTGTTTAACCTTTATTTTGATGGATAATATAATTCACTCTTGAATTATTTCAACGTTGTTTACTCTATTTCAATCCTTCCTTCATCACACAAAGGATTCGCATTTGCAGTCAGCAAATGACACGAATCAATTTTTAAGTATTCTCTATCTCAAATATAGAAATAAGTCCCCCAGAGTACCACAAGATTTTACCTTCCCGTCAGAGTCGATTTCAAATGACGACAAGACAGTTCCTTTGATGAACCTAACTCCTTTGGACTTGTAATAATCTTCATAGTAACTTGCTATCTTGGAGGTAAATAAACGAGCCACTGAAAAAATAAAAATAAAAAAGAAGGGAATAATCAATTTCACTTTGAAGTACTTTATCCATCACAAATTTTATTGGGATAAGTTTGTTTTGTTCCGGATCGTTGGACCACAAAATTATAAACCAGTATACATAAAAGAGAACCAGAGGAGGAGAGGGGGGGGTGTGGAAGAAAGAAAAAAAGTTACTGGAAAAGAGAGATTACTGCAATGTTCTTCCGGGAAAACCATAGGAGAAGGGGGGGGGGGGGGGGGGGGGTGGTGTGGAAGAAAGAAAAAAAGTTATTGGAAAAGAGAGATTACTGCAATGTTCTTCCGGGAAAACCATTGTCACGTTTATTTTATTGATGACCAAAGATGCAGCACACTCCATTCCAATGTAGCCACCGCCAATTACAACAGCATTTCCACCAGGGAAAGACTTCATAAGGTCAACAAGTGTGTTTGCATCGCCCATATCTCGTAAATAACAAACATTTTCAGCATCTGATCCTTTCACTCCAAATTCTTCCAGCTTCAGTGCCTATTCTCAACACACACAAAGTCATTAAAGCGGCGAAAGCACTCTTCCAACAACTTTTTGTTTGCTCTTTCTCTTTTGCTTGGAAGTTCTCATAACAAATTCCATTCGAGAACAAGAAACTTTAGATGCCAACAACATATGTACGATTCCTTTTCCATTAAATGTAGACAAAAGCAAAAAATTTTTCGCACACTTCATAATAATATCTGCTTTTAGAAAACTACTGTGAAAGGGAGCATATAGAAACATTTGGCAAAAGCTATATATGTTTTCAACTCCTATAAAGAAGAATCGACTCTTTTAACTTTGGCTGCTTGCATTACTGACGATAAAATCGTAAGAGATAAACTCAGAACACAAAGCTAAAGAAGGAAAATAAAATCGTAAGAGATCAGAATCAGTACCCGAGCACCTGTTGCAATGATGAGAATTTTGTAACTTATAGTCTCTCCAGCTGCTGTTAGCAGTGTCTTACGCCTGATATCCGCCGACTTAACTTGAGTTCCAAGAACTAACTCAATACCTTTAAGAAAAGATTCAGGCCAAAATAAATAAATATTGGACATGCTGAGTTTCATACTATAACACCATTTCTCTATAGAAAACCAGTTGTAGAAGGCCTTAAAAGATATGATAGTAAGGGTTTAGATTTCAGAAGAAAGATGTCATTTAATAGTTACCCTGTTCCTTGTACCATTTCGGAGTTAACCGTTCCTCATTAGCACCAACACAGGTATGAAAGGAGGGAAGACGTGAAGGATCTGCATACGTTTACAAATAGTTTAAATAAGCCAAATATACATTCTAAGAGAAAAATCCCAAACAAAAGAATAATCAGCAGTTGTCAATTTGTTCAAATGAGAACATCAGCAGATTAAATCACTAGAAAACCCAATCTGCACCAAATCAGAACTCCAGCCCAAACTCCTTGGCTGCCTGAACAGCTATTATTGATCTACTAATACAAGCAAATCCAGACTGCGGATTGCAGAAGAGGGGGGAAAAAAAGAGAATCCGGATAACCACATGTACCTTCTGGAAGTAAAAACCCTTTGCTCAGAGCAGGTCTCTCATAGGGCGCAACCTGAGTATGATTCAGTATGATTTAAAACCGATAAACTAAAATGGAAGAAATTTCACGAAATAATATTCCACATTGAACAATTATATATGTTACCTTTCAATATATATATATATATATATGCTACTTTTTTTCTTTTTTCTTTTTAGAAGAAAATACTCTCAGTGTCATTCTGTGCGTGTGTATGAGGGCTAGAGGTTCCATCTCGTACCGTATCTGTATCCGATTTACTCCATTTTTTTTTTTTTTTAATCAGTCCTATAAACAAAAATTAGATGTCTACATACTCTACCTTGAATCACACAAGAAATATGGTAACACCATGAATAACAATCAATTTTGAAATGGTTTTTCTGAGATCATTCGCACTTTGACATGTGCGTTTGAGCTACCATTAGTTCTAAAATCTTCAGTTTAATGAACCTTATAAAACTTCTGCTTAGGTTCATCACGCAGAGCAATAATTTGCAGTAACATAAAACTATAATTAAACATATGCATGCATGTAAAATGTGTTCTTTGGTGGAAAATTGGCATCGCTGAATTCCAAAACTAGCTACTAAAATAAATTTTAAAAAAAATGAAATTTAGCAAATTTTTCCAAGTAAAATGCAAACTGGTAAACACTTAAAAATACTATCTGCCAATAAAATGGAGCAATTTCCTGCTAATACTTATTAGACTCACACTTTAATTCCAGTTTCCATCTTAATAATCTAAGACAAACCCAGTTTCTAAAACTCGTAACTTATTAAAGTTTCCGAATTTTCTTCCAAAAATAGAGAAGAAAACGACAACCCAATTCTCCAAAAACAATGACCCAGATAAAAACACAATTTTGTTCATATTTTTAAAACAAAAAGGTGAGACTTGGAGAGCAAGAAAACAGAGAATTGAAACTCACGGTTTCTTCTGAGATGATGCAGAGCTCGCCATGGGAGACTCCTCTCTTGGTGAATTCAAGAGCTGCATACCCAGCAGCCACGCCTCCTCCTAGAATCACATACACAAACGCCCTTCCCATCTCTCTCTCTCTCTCTCTCTCTCTCTCTCTATAGATTCTCTCCCTCTCTAGATTTTCTCTCGTTCTATTCTGGGATGTTAATTTTAGAGAGAGAAACCCCTGCTTTTAGAGAGACAAGGCTAAAGCCAAAGCCCCCTCCCAAGTCCCAAATACGATAATTCGACAAAAACCCGCAATTCGCAAATCTTGATCCTCCACTCTTCAATCTGTCAAATGATGACGTGTGGGTGGGGCTGACTGAGATCCAGATCCGCTGCTTCTAGATCTATCGTAACTTACAGTGTACGACAATCAGGATCGTTTAAGTGGTTTGATCAAAGGGAATTCATTTGATCAGGCCGTATCAAGTGAAGAGACTTTATTGGGCCTAGGCTCAGAGGAGTGTGAAATGGGTCCGTGGTTGAGTGGGCCCAGCAAGAATATGGTGCCACTCGTAAAAAAATGGGCCCACTTTGAGGAGGAGATGATGACAGTTTTGGGGAATCGGGAAAAATGGATGATGGGATGGGGGATATCAACTGGGAGGAATGGGAGCTAGTTTTTATTTTTATTTTTTATTTTCTTATTTTTTTATTTTTTATTTATTTTTTTTTCTGGTTGTGGTGGGCTGAGCACAAGATTTGGTTGTTGTTGTTGTTATTGTTGTTGTCAGACTCAGAGCTCTATCGACATTCTTAATGTAAATGGCAATAGCATCACCTCATGTAACTGAATTTTGGATAAGGTTTTGTGCCTCTACCACGTATTCTTTTATTAGTTTATTTATTTTTGTAAATAAGTGGTATATTTCTGAATGCAATCTAATTAGGATCTTAAATATTGATAAGACTTTTTTTTTGTTGAAAAAAAAAAAAGATTTTTGTAGTAAGACATAAGTGTTGTTATTGAATATTAGATCTAATCAAAATCATATTTGCAAAAAAAAAATATTTTACAAAATAGACATGAACTGTTACGAATCTAACAACCAAAAATAGAATTATTTTCGAACCTTATTATAATTTTTTTTTATTAGTATTTGGAATGTAATATGATAAATTCTCTTTTTATTTTTATTTTTATTTTTATTTTTATTTTTTATTTTTTGCAAAACTTATTTCCTAATACCCCTCAAGCAAACTATTTACTTCTTGTGTCTTTCAAATGATCACAACGAGTTAAAATGAATATTATTACTTTAAGACCAATTAGCCAGCACTAGTGAACTATAACACTATTTTTAGCCCCAAAAAAAAAAAAAAGAAGAAGTCATAATAGTATAACTTGATGAAGAAAATTGTGTAGAATATTGAAAAATTAAGAGGGAAAAAAAGAAAATAGTCATTATAAAAATGGATGGTCATGTTTTGCCGAACCAATGGAAGAGGATAAGGGAATTCCTTAGACGGAAACATTGAACCACTAATGAATCAAACGATGCATAGCCATGAAAAGATCCAAACTAGCTTCCAAATCTACTCATATTGACGCCAAAAATAAATAAATAAAATTAAAAAAAAAAAAAAAAAAAAAAAAAAAGGGTCGTTTCTCCAAACTTTGTACGCTTTGACTCACAAGTGGGTCGTTTAATATAAGGCCTTGCTTCGAAATTGGTGACAATGAAGATCCATAGCACTCTGGGCCTTGGAGACAAATTTAACACGATCCAGACCAGGATTTTCTTCTCGGTGATTTGTAGGATTGTCGTTTAAATTAAAACATAATTATGTTTTGATTATCGTCCTAATTATAATATTTCTAATTTTTTAACCTTTAATTAGACAAATATAGAGGATCAAAAATTCAAGTAATAATTTAAAAGATATAAACATGTCTATTAGATGGGCTGTTTTCACATTTTTCTCTTTTTCTTCTTTCTTCTTCCTTCTGTTTTGGATAAATAAAGTTAGATGTAGAATTATTGTTAGACTTATGCTTACAATTGTTTTTTCTTTATTGAAAAAAAAAAAGGGTATCTGGAAAGCCTTTACTTTAAAGGAATAAAAAGATGACCATGCTTCTGTTTAATTTACTTCCTAATTTTTTTAATGTATAAATATAGACAGAAACTTCTTTTAATCATATGAAAATAGTTTTTTTCAATCAACCCACATAAAAATGACATTGAGAAATACCCAGATTTCATAAGTGATATTCGATACTCGGCCTAATTTACAATTTTGTTATGAGTTTATTGTATGAGAATATTTTTATTTGTCAGATTTTAGTAGAATTTTTTTAAAATTTTTCTTTTAATTCAAATAATAGTTTTTGACTTTTATCATTAGGGAGGCCAAACTCTAACGAAAATATATTGATTAGTGATATTTGATACTTCACCCTGATTTAAAATGTTTTTTTTTTTTTTTGTTAGATTTTAGAATTTCGCCTCACCCCCTTAAGAGGAGGCTCAGGTCCATTAAAGAATCTTTTTTTTTCCCTTATTTTTTAGGGTCCGTTTGATGAATGAGTTTGAGTTAGAAATTTTAAGTTTCAATAGTAATTTTTGTTGATTTTTTAGAAAAGATAAAAAATTTTTCAAAAAAAGATAAAAACTGAAATGAAAAAATACATTTTAATTTGAAATGAACCTGATTATCAAACAAGCCCTTAATAATCAAATAATAGTTTCAAATGGCGTTTAATTAACCATGTTTTACCACGTCTTTACAATGATCTCGTACGTTAAATTATGGAAAAGCAAGTTGTAAAAAAAATTCAGTTTTTTTTAAATGACGTCATAAAAAAACTACATGATTAGTTAGACTAATATATGATTGGATAAAGGATGTGAGTTTTGGATAAATGTGGAAGCAAAATATTGTATTATGACGTTGGAATTTGGCGTGTATGACGTGCCATAAACAGCTAATTAATAATGTTCTATACTTACATAAGCGATTTTTTTTTTTTTTTTTTTTCAGTTTCGTGAATTGTTGATCATTGTTTCAAACTGAATTAGGCAACTTAAGAAATGGAAATTCCCATGCCCTCCACGTCTCTCCAATTTGAAGTTAAAAGACTTTTAACAGATTCTTTGGATATAATTAGTATTATTATTAATAACAAACTTAGCATAATCAGAATCTCCTAACTGAACGCCGAAAGGTGACGGGAAGAGTGAAGACTAAATTTGTTCCATTGATATAGATACATACATACATATATATATATATATATATATAATATCCAAATCCACGATAAGATCATGAATTATTTGTAGAGATGACAAGAAGGAAGACTTTCTTTTTTGCCTTTCTTTTTATTGACTGGTCAGTATCAAGATGGCGATTAGTGATTTGTAAATCCCATGTTAAATACAACTTATCGTTTTATTTTTGTTCAATCTTAGCTTTTGTAAAACGACTTGTTATTTGTCATTGAAAAGAGCACTTCCATTTATCTAGTTTTTGAAATTAAACCATTCTCTACTAGTTGCCAGTTGCTAGTTGCCAAGTAGCCCATATATATATATATATATATATATATATATATGTGTGTGTGTATTTACATATATGTATATACCCACATGGGACTGCTGCAGGTCCCCACATCCGGCACTTATATAAATGTGTATGTATGTACACATATATGTATGCATATATATGTTTGTTATAATCATTTTGAACATATTCTTTCGATCGTTTTAATTGTCACAGACGATGTTAGCTTGTGATTTTAGTAGCCCTACACTTCGATGATAAATGTCATATTATTTGCGGAATATTTTTCTTCTTATTATAAGTGGTAGAGCCATAACTGTTTTTTTTTTTTTTTTTTTTTTTTTTTTTTTTTTTAAATTTGAAATGGGAGATTCGAATTTTATATATTTTTTCTGGTGAAATCATGTGTGATATTATCGCTAAACTATACATGTAATTTCGGCCATAACAGTTTTTCAATAGGGGCACAAAGAATATTAGGGATGATTTTCTATTGAATAGGGAATGTGGTTCTTTATTTCAGTTATTTAGTAGGGGTTCAATTATAATTTCTCTTATATATGAAATGATAATGATGTCAATATTTTGAAAAACTTGATAAAAATTAAATTTTCAAAATATGATCGGTGGAGAGACACAAATTTACTTTCTTTTATAAAATGGGGCATATTTAAAATTTTACATTACCTTTAAAGGGTAAAAGTAAAATTTCTAAAACAGGTGTGGTGCTAGAAGTGGCTTTGCCACTGCTTCTTGTAATAATGTGCCAATGTACTTGTTGTTGTTGTTGTGTTGTAGAAGAATGAATCAAAAAGACAGGAAAAAAAAAAATAAAGGTATAATTTAACTGTAATTATGTATACTTGACTTATAACGCAAGTTAAAATATAAATAAGGCTTTGTTTGGTAATGCGGTTCAAACTGTACTTTTTCATCTTATTTTTTATTTTTTTTTCTGAAAAATTTCTGTCTTTTTTGAAAAGTCAACAAAAATTTTCAACTCAAACTCATTCACTAAACGGACCCTAAATTAATATGACTTGGGAGTAATTAGCATTATTATCCACTGCACATGCATGGATAGGTAATATAGAACACGTAATTAAGTAACCTTCGTCAGAAGATTGGGAGAAAAAAAAATTAAAAAAAAAAGGAAAAGGAAAATTGAATTAGCTAACGAATTGTAAGTTAATAGTAAAGAACCAGCTTTCTTGTCGAAGAGTTAACTCTTTTCATAAGAGTGGTTTAGTAAAACTATTTTTACTTTCATCACCCCCACGTGCAACTCCCATGTTTATACTCCTTTGTCGGTGTTGCTTCCTCACGGTTATGATAATTAATTTCAAAATTATTTTGATTAATCCTGCATTTGATTTCTTCTTAAACCTAAATTGACAATGATTTGGTACTTCTGAGCACGTATATTTCATTTCTCATGATCTTGACCACTTTTCCAAAATATGCTATAATTAAGGAATAATAATATGGGTTTATATTTGGCAAAGCTTTTTACTTTTAATCGGGAGAAGAAGAGAAGTGAAAGTTGTAACTTCGAGATAACGCTTTTGTGACTTTTCGATAATATCTTGGAATCGTATTTTTAAACGAGCTTAATAAATCAAAATGATTTCTAAATTATATAGTAAGCAAGATCAAAATTTTAAATTGACGTATATAATGTCTTATTATTTTAAAGTATTTATCTAAGAATACATGTTTTGTGTTTTTAACTGAAAGCATTTTTAAAAAGTCAAGGTTCTTTTAACATATCATTTAAACACTTTTAAAAACAACTTTTGAACTCAATAAGTCAGAAACAATATCTAAAAAATTCTATCAAACAGATCTTACCAATGAATTATCAAATACGGTATGTCCTCGAGTTGTAGGTGTTTTCCAGTTATGTGATGCTATAGTTTCCACAGGTTTAGAACATGGACGCAAAAGCACTATTCTTTTTCATCATTTCATGACCTATATCTTTCCACTCAATACTCCGACCCATCATGTGAATTTTTCCTTATCTTCTCACATTGGAGACAGCTATATATATATCCCTTATGCTGGCTAGCTTTAAATCGATTTTTGCATATAAAACATGTGACCAAAGAAAAGAAATTATAACGAGCGGCTCAAATTAAGTAGTCATGAAGCTGTAATTCCTTTTCCAATGACCTAAGCTCAACAATGAAGGCCCACAACCAGTTGCCCTCATTTATCTTTTCCCATTTAAAGACGTATATATTTATGCGCACACACACACACACAGATATATATATATATATATATATATACAAAGATATATCTTTGTATATATCATGCCAAGTACGAAAGATAACTCTCTCTCTCTCTCTCTCTCTCTCTGAATTTAGTGTTGGAATATGCTAGAGTCGAGGGTCTGGTTTTGCTAGTCAAGCTAATCAGATGTCATCCAGACGTGGCCTAATTTTCTTGTGTCCAAAACTAAATGAGACCACTAATAGACTTTTGTGGAGTATTTTAGAAGTAGATAACCTTAATTACGATGGAGAAGTTTACGATAAGCTATACATGAAACAAAAAACCTACCCGTAGAGTTCTGTTTTAAATTTTAACATATGGATTAGATTCTGTCTATTTTGCATAATTTTTTTTTTAGGTGATTTTCATAAGATTGAAAATCATTATAGAAACATACACAATTAATATGGATATCAAAATAATCTAATTGTCACTTGTACAACAATAATATATAATAGGAAAAGTTTATATGGTTATAAAAATTATATATATATATATAGTACATGATTATCTTCGAAATTGACATTCAAAGTACTCAACTTTATAATTATTATTGTTTGTGGCTACACAATTGACAAGTAGAGGATCATTATTATGAATATTTAAAAGGGAGTGGGGGCATGTGAAGACTTCCTTTGGGGTCTTTGCAGTAGTTAGGTTGACGTTGGATCTAATTAGCTTGCTTTGCATGGCCATGCACATCTTTGGAAAGAAAGAGATACAATTTCACAAGAATAGAAAATGTCGCCTTTACCACGTGTTTGTTTCAATTTCTATAGTACTTTTGTAATAAATATTGTGTGCATACAATATAAATAAATAAATATATATATATATATCTTCATGTGAACGCATGTTTCTCATGTTCTTCTTAGGCATTTATGTATATGCATATATAAAAATATTGTATAGAAATGGGTTTTCCGTCTCAGTGAAAATCGATTTATATCGACCGATCATTGGACCCCACCAAACCTTGTATAAAGAAATGGCTAATCTTTATTCCTAAACAATTGTAAAAATTGCATGTGTCAATCTCAACTAAAGATTAGGCCTCTGTTGAGCTAAATAAAGATTGAGTTTACTTTTATTAGTACGTAAATCAAGCCATTCAGATTGGAGAAACAAAAGGTATATTTAAAGCAGTACGTGAAGAGTTAGTCCTTATCAGACAAAAATAATAGTCCTTATCAGACAAAAATTATCACTAAATAAGCTATATATATATATATACATACAATTCTATAATCATTTCTCGCCAAATAATTATAATTAAGAATTCCAAGAAATTAATAGAGAAGAGACATCACCTTATTTGGTCTTTGTCCACCATCGTGGCTTAATAATTCAATGTATATCCTTTTGGTCCTGCTTCGATATATATATATATATATATATATATATCCCAAATGAGATCCATAACAAATATTTCAATTCACAACTTTAAGTGATTATTTATTTATAATCCTATATTATTACAAGCCATGTGCTTAATTTTTATAATATAAAAATGTCATATATATATATATATGAAGAATTTATAAAATACGTACAAATTATAAACAAACCTAGAATATATATATATATATATAATAGCCTAAATTCCAGATAAGAAGAATATATATATATATATATATATAATAAACGTATATCTGGAATTAATATACATCATGGTCGTCATAAATATGCATATATAGTAATAAATTATATATATAAGAAGTTTTAATTTAGTGATCCTTCAATCTGAATTGAGTAAATGCATAGACCAGAAATCCTCCACGGCGTTCCAATTATAGTTCTGATGATCAACATTTGATGCTGTTGTAGTGGTGGTGGTGGTGGTGGCCGGAGGTAAAGCGAAAGGATAATTAGGGCAGTGATCTATATTGTAATTTCCTTGGTATGAAATAATTGGTGGAGAGTATGTACTGATCTCCATTGCATCTACAGATGAGCTTGCTGCTGATACTTGGCTTGTGCTCGCTTGATCGTTGATCATCATCTCTGAGTTCTGTCTGTGATTGTTCTGATGATGTTGATGATTATCGGCTTGCCTTATTTGCTTTTGGATTCTTGTCCTCCAATAATTCTTTATTTCATTATCCGTCCTTCCCGGCAAATGCTTCGCGATTTTCGACCACCTACACGATTAATCAGCAAGTAATTATATGGTTTATCTTAAATTAAGTAATTCGAATAAGATCATCAGGTCATTATAATTTTTTATTATTATTAATTAGTATAAATTTCAACTAGAGTTCAAATTAAACCACTATTATATTATGTGGAAACATGTTGATCAAAGAGCAATTTTATTTGTTTCGAAATGGTTTTTAACTGCATCCAGAAGTGTCAATACATTATCGGTTAAAAGACTTTTTTTTCCCATAGTTTTCTATATATATGTGTGTGTGTGTGTGTGTGTGTGTGAAAGGAAAACAGGGTATATACACACACAAGTTTCAAGTACTTAAAAGGAGTAGGTTTTAAGTAGAAATGAAGTTAGATATGAATTTCTTAGATAAAATTTATAAATAAATAAATATATATATATATATATATTAAAGAGAGATAAATAGTAAAGTAGTAATATTACAAAGAAAGACTAAATTACACTACACGTATAACTTAAGAATTACACTAGAAATTAGCATTTGTTAATTATTACAACTATATCTAAGCATGTTACCAACTGTGTATATAAATATATATTAAATATATGCAAACAATTAATGACTAAGAAAATTATCAATATATATAGAAACCAGTGCAATATCAATCTCAATCATGATGAAATATAAATTATAATTGCCAAAAAAGAAAAGAGTTAGTGACTCGAACATAATGAACAATGTCATGTATGGAAATTAAAGTGGCCTTGTGGCAGACAGCTCCCTTTTTGTTTTTGTGGAATAGATGTGATCATGAGAAGCTAGCTGTGTGGATCAATATGAAATATATATTAGATCTTAGAATACATACACACATATATGTATATTTGTATATGTATATAAATAATTACAAGGCCGCATGTTCCATGGCTAATAATGAAAGTCTTCCATGTTGGACTCTTTTATTTAAGGGAAACCTAGGCACCATGTTAAAAAGCTACCTCCAATGGGAAAACACGTCTTTCTTTTGCCCTTATGCATCACAATCAAACCAATTTCATTCCAATATTATTGTTATCATCATTATTCCATGTCCTTTCACCCAGCTTCCTTATGACTCCATCATACAGTACTGCCTAAGGTTGTCAGCACAGCTAGCAATATATAAGAGGTAATTTTATAATATATATATATATTAATTTATTTATATGCATATACATGTTTCTTCTTCATCCGCCAAAAATTTAAAAATATATATATATGTTTCGTATTCTTCTTTTCAACATTTTACAAAAATTCCATTTGTCAACAAGTATTTTAAATATATATATATATATAGATATATCAATATTATGCCTTTTTAAAATGGCATGTATATTCTCCCCCTAAAAAAACTAAGATATTATTTAAAAAAAAAAAAAAAAAAGATAGAGGAAGAAGAAGAAGAATTAAGGAGGAGAAGGAGAAACTAAGTAGATCTTGAGAATCTCTTTCAATCTCTCTCTCTCCTCCCTCTCTCCTCTCTCTCTCTTCGCTTAGCATAAGAGTATAGATAAACAATGGATATTATATCGATGTATGAGTATAAATTTAAATGTCTTAGCCAAGGGGAAAAAAATGTTGGAGATTATCATGCTGGCTTTTAATTAGTTTTTATAAGCAATATGATGAAGAAAGAAATTGAGATATATTTACTCTTTAATTGTATTTTAATTGGTACAACTTTCCTTTAATATTTTTTATGTTTTTTCTATTTTTTCAAAGAAAGGTTGAATTGAAAAGTGAGGACTATAGCTACACCCATATTATATAATTCTTCACACACACACACACACAAATACATACATATACATACATATATATATATATGTATATGTATATATATAGAACTTTACAACGAGAGCGGGGACCAAGGCCTGTGGTGTAGAAGAGCCGAAGGAATAGGGTTCATGTCCATTTCAAAACCAAAGGCAAAAGGGCCTTTTTTCCTTTCTTGAGAAAGGTAGGGTTAAACATGGGACCAATTGAGAGGAGGCTCAGCTAAGAAGGGAAGCTTATTTATTGCCCTCAATTTGCTCTTTTTTGCTTTCATCAAACGTCGAACCCAGCCCATATCCACAGGCGCTGTAACAGTAATAAGTTGTTTCTATTTTTATTTTTATTTTTATTTTGTACCTTTGACAGTATTTTTCAAAGCTAGTACTACATTACGTTCCTGGGAATTTATTATATCTAAATTGCATCTGTTGATCTTTTTGGTGTGTCTCCATCATTCTTTGTGCACCTCACCCCTTTTTATGTTAAATCGTGCCATGATGAATATTTTTCCCCGTACGTGTTCTTTGGTGGTTCTCATGATCTCAATATTGAAGAAAGAAGAGAAAAAAAGATGGAGAGAAAATGATAATAATGCAGCTTTCATGGCAAATTGTGTACTTTCGATCTTCGGTATTAAGATCATGAACGAAATTGTCTTATTTCTTTGATCTTTGTTAAGTTTCTCTAATATCGATCGGTTTCTCTTTTTATTCACTTAAAAAAAAAAAAAGATGAATGAATATGCTTTATAATGCACTACGAAAAAACGGATAAAAGAAGGAGAAGAAAGAAGAAGACCATGGAAGTTAATGGTTATGGCCAGATTGAAAAGTCACAAAAGAGCTTTTGCAAAGCATCAAGTTTTTTTAGTGATTTGTATATAAGTTCCTAAAAGATCCTTGTTTAATTCTGTGATATAGTTTTAATAGCCATATGATTAATTACTCCAAGTCTTTCCCACGAACGCAAATATAAACGATATCCCTCTATACATACATATATGTGTGTGTGTGTGTGTGTGTGTATATATATATCTGTATTTGTCTATCTCTGCACGAGCAATTAGAATATTTACAAATAATGGCTAGCTAGGAACGAGGCGAATATGAAATCAGAAAGAAAACCTCCTCTTTTTTTTTTTTTTTTTTTTTTTTCTAGTCCAAATAAGTACCAATATAGTTGGATGAAAAAATATGTATCTATATATATATATATATAGAACACCAATATATCAACTAAAATTTACTATACCATGATCATACGTAAACCATTTGCATACCTGTTTCCCCATTTAGCATGAAGTTCCATGATAATAAGCTGCTCCTCAGGAGTAATATTCCCTCTCCGAACGTCTGGTCGGAGATAGTTGAGCCAACGGAGCCGGCAACTCTTTCCGGTGCGCTTCAGACCTAATCATCACCAAGATGTCGATAAAGTACGTGCTTTATGTTTAATTAGAGATTAACTAATTATAAAAACAAACATATATAACACTAAACTTACTAATTAAGTATGGAAAATTTCGAACTGAAACAAATTAGATTAATATATATATATATATATATAAACATATGGATCAAACAGATTGTAATAATATAGTAATATTTATGTACTGTATAATTACCAGCTGCTTTGGCCAGGGAATTCCATACGCCTTCGCCGTGATTAGCGATATGGTTGATCAGAATCAAGTCTTCCTCCATTGTCCACGGCCCTTTTCTCACCTCTACGTCTTGAGGGAGTTATTACTTGGCCTTTTGTGGTCCATTTATTTATTTATTTTTTTTTGGGCCTAAATCCCCCAGAGAGAGAGAGAGATGAGGAGAGAGAGAGAGAGAAATATGGGATGAGAAAATGGTGAGGTAGCTTGGGGTTTTATACACGCATTTGCGTTACTTTGCTAGCATGCATATTGGATAGATGTGTCTCAAGAAAACATCAGATCAGAAAGAGGAAAAAAAAAAAAGGAATATTAATATAACGAAATCATGTGCATGGTTGAGATATTATATAAGGCCGCATTGGAATGGTCCCCATTTTATTAGCACAAAAGAAAATAATATTATTGATGGTTATTAACGTCTATTTTTAAAAAATCTGTTTATGAATAATAAGAGAGGACAACTGATAAATATCGAGATAGTTAACATTTTATATCTAGTTAAGTTGGCATTGCTGGTTAACTAATCACCACGTATTACACTAAGGGTCCGTTTGGTAAAACGATTTGAGTTGAAATTTTTAAATTTGAATTAGTTGACTTTTTAAAAACTAGTTATGATTTTTATTGAATTTTCAGAAAAAGACAAAAACTGAGATAAAAAATTTGAGTTTAAGATGGTTTGCCAAACGGAGGCTAAGGTCCATCTCTCATTCAACTATTAATAATTATAAAAATAAGAAAAACACTAAGAAAAAGAAACAACTTTCTATAATGGCAAAGTTAGAAAATACATATTTTCTATTACGACATGATAGAAAAAACCAAAAGGCGGAATTATTATTATTATTAATATTATTACTATTACTATTACTGTTATTATTATTAGTATTTAATTTGAAAATAAGGGGATTTGAACACTAAATCATATGGTGGAATCGGTGTCAAATTACCATTAAATTATGTTTGCAGTCACTCAAAGGCAGAATCATTTATTTGATAGGAAAAAAAAAAGGATCTTAGGTAGATGTGAGCATAATTATAACGCAATCAATGTTTTCCAGACGAAAATAATAATAATAATAATAATTATTATTATTATTATTATTATTATTGTTAGCATCCTTATCCATTTTAAACTAGCTCAATAGACAATGACCAACGTGATGTGATCAATCACAAAGATGCATATCTGTCTTAATTTATGTACTTTCATTTATCGGTTTGCAAAAGAGAAGGGAGATAAATAATCATACCACATGGCCAAATCTTTAAACTTTCAAACTAAAAACAAAATACAGCATGCAATAATAGTAATTTAATATACAATCAAATTTTACTTTTCTTTTAAAAAGGGGAAGAAGGGTTTGCATTTTTATTGGAACAGTTCATATATATATATATATATGGAACAATATTTGTTATATTAATTAATAAATCTTTCGAGCAAGTGTATCTTGACTCAAACTCTATTTTTCTAATTACAAATTTGATTAATTGATTTGTACATTTACCAAATTAATGTTTCTTTTAACTTTATTAATACCAGCTTTAGAAGCATGGTTGCTGTCATATACAATAATGATTTGTTACTCTTATATAGCTAGGACTTGCTAGTAAACAAATTGGGGGTAAAAAAGAAGGTAATATTGTTCAAAGGACCTGAAGCTATATATTATAAAACGATTAATTAGCTAGGATGTGACAAGAAATTAATCATGGTAACTGATAATTTTTTCTTTCGAGGGAAAGGTAACTGATAATTAAGCATGCAAGTTAATTGTACTTGAGAATTGAGATAGCAATAAGTATAAGTAAAATTTAAACCGTCATTAGAGCTCTCTTCAACCCATTCGTTGTCGGAAAAATCAAATTTCGGATCAGATAGACTCGATTTGTGAACGGTAATACCGTCACTTTTGGTGATTTGATCGTGATGGAAAGGTTAGCGCTTTTTGTTTTGGAGTTCTTCCTATTAACTCATCATGATATCCTTCTCTTTGATTTTGAATAACGAGAAGGATTAACTAGAGGCATTAAAACAAATTTACCAAAGACTCTATGAACCGCTATTTTGGCTCCGAATAGATTTTATATATATATATATATATATATTTTGTTCTTGTGTGGAAGGAGTACTTTTGCCCATGACCTACAAATTGAATATTAAGTAATGAGTCCTGACTACTCTGCAGGAAACTGATGAAAGTACATAGAACAATGTTGTTCTTTCTTATTTTGTCTTTTGAATTTGAATTGGTATTTATGATCACGTCCAACTTTTTTTCATTTGTGAACTAGTAACCTTTTCAGTTAAAAGGTAATAATTTTACTTAATCAGAATATGTACATATAATCTAAGGTAATTAATAATAGACTAATATGAGTAATTCGATGTACATATATATTTTGTTACCAAATTTCAGCTTTTCTAAACTAGTTGCTCTCTCTCGTCATATATATATATATATATATATAATTTTTTGATGCATATATGACAGATTGTGCATTTAGTCATGTCTAGCCTAATTGCAAAGATAAGTATGGTTCTCCATACAGTAATGTTGTGGTTATCCAACAGTAATGCTTCCATTAATTGGGAAAATACCATGTTCTCATGCGTGCATGAAACTCCAACCACCTTTGTACACCACTCCCTAATCTTTAATTATGTCATTAATTTCATTCTTTTAAAAATAAAAAATTAAGGTTAAGATAATTGGAGAGAGATGTGCCCATAATTATGTCCTTGAATAAATTATAAGGATCGTAATTAGGCTCGAGTGTTTTGGTTCCACATAAATTTAGCCAACAAAAAAAAAAAAAAAAAACATGAATTTATAATTGTTTATATTAGGATAAACATATGGTCTTAACCATTCATGTTATTACTAGATTAGGAAAGCCTTATTATTCCTTGATTTCCCATATATAATTAACGAATATCTTATTTTACACTCTTGCGTATAGCTTATTAAAAGCAATGCTGAAACTTGATAGCCTATATCTGTTGCTACATATGAATAAATTTGCTCAATTCCCTTGAAGAACATTACCTATGTTTCGCATTAAATTATCCAACATACAATTGAGTTGCTTCATTTTAGTTTTTTCCTGTCTAGTGTCATCTCATCTCTCATTTTCATTTTCTATAATAGAAATACCAAAACTCATTAAATATAACAAAAGAGACTGATCAAATTCTACTTGACAGATGAGTCCAGTTTAATATCATCATAGGTCCGACATCACATAATCTATTAACTAGATAAGACCTTTAATTATGATCACTGAATATCAAACCTGGAATGTATAACCTATGAGAGGAGAAAAAAGAAATACATGTTTATCGCCATATACCACTTTATTAATGGTTTTTCTTTTGTTACTGTCTGTATACTTCCCAGCCATTGCATAAACGCAACACTAGATGAAGAAAATGCAAATTCTGATGAATATTTCAGTTGCTATAGCGAGGAGCATTGTCAAGTGGAATGTACATGTAATAAGGCGTTAATCCAAAAAGCATATAATAAAAAAAAGGTTGAGGTCTTAATTAAACACAGTAAATATAAAATAATTAGGCGGTTGACAAAGGTGGATTAAGCAGGCTTCAACAAAGAAAAGCTACAAAACGAAATCCACATAAACATTTTTAATATGGGATTATTATTGAAGATAATGCTTGTACTTGAGAGCCTATTATACAAAAAAGAAACTACTACAACTGGCATTTATCATGCATGGGAACCAAACGCTTAATCCGACAGTGAGACTTTGAGACCATTTCAATGTCATCCCATGTGGTATGTGGTGACGGTGCGTCTATATTCACTTAATTTCTTGATTAAACCACTCGATACTTTTGCTTATATAGGAACACACATAAAAAAACATGTTTTGGTCACTTAATTAGGAAATATACTTCTACATAATAATAATAATAATAATAATAATAATTAATTGGAGACTTTTATGAAAGGATACGAGGAAAAAAAAAAACATTCTGAAACTAGATCATATTAAATTAGAAAAGCTCTTATAGTTTAATGGAATTTAGTGAAAATCTAACGGTTTAAAAGATAATACCTTTTGTGTTTAAAAAAAAAAAACTCGTGATTAATAACTGTAAGCCAAGTGTCAACAAACAATTGGCTAAAAATTTGGTCACACTTTATATCCGTTATATTGCTTTAGTTTAGGTGGCCAACTCCAATGTTGCAGGAAAGTCAAATATCATCTGATCAAACAAACTCCACGCTCTTAGGTAGATTATCTTCGTCACTTTGTTATAATTTCCCAAACAAAGTAATTTGACAGAACATTGTCAGTAGCACAGTAGGATACTACCCGTGACATGGGAGACGACTATCAGCACCCCAATAGCGCAGTTGGTTACTTTTCGTAATACAGAAAGCTACTGTCGGTTACACGCTAAGTTATTAGTAGAAACAGTAACCTACCACTGGAATCGAAAGCAGTGACTGGTTACCACCAGTGACCCAGCATGCTACTGTCAGTTACTGAGGATAATTAATAAAACAATAAATAAATAAACAAATAATTAGTGGCACTGAAAAAATCTTTACACCGATCATCTTTTTCGTTAGGCATATAGATTTAATGGGTCAGACTGGAAAACGACTAACATTTGCTACTGACGAACCTTGTAAAAATTCTTATGCTTGGACTAGAAGGCCTATCAGAATGAGAATTACCCGCCAGAGAAGTAAGAGGAGGAAGGGGGCGGAGGGATTAATAAAAAGATTTTATAATATTTATATAATAGATAATATTAATTATATAAAAGAGAAAATTATATAAAAAATCATGTTTTAAAGTAACTTCTTATAATTTTGCCCATTCTAATATTAAAATTAATAATTTTAACATTACGAACTGTCAAAATTATCACATTTAATGTTATGGTGTGCATATATATAAGATGTATCAAATTCATGGTATCCTTGCCTATAACCCATTTAAAGAGGTGTCAAACTGGTACAAGGAAAAAAAGATAGAGAGAGAGAGAGAGAGAGAGCAATATAATCGATTAGACGAAGGATCTCAAATGCTTCAAAACGTCTCAATTTCAATCTCTTTCAAAAATTTAGTGACTACCAAACATTGATAGAGAAAGCACCTCTCCCTCTTTCCTTAATGTCCTCAGCTAAGTTATGTACCACTCTTTTCTTCCTATTTTCTGTCCTTCCCACCAAACACAACCCAAGAGACGTTAGAGAAGCTCTCTCTCTCTCTCTCTCTCTCTCTCTCTCTCTCTCTATATTTATATTTATATATATATGTGTATGTATGTATGTATGCATGCATGCATGCATGCATGCATAGAGAGGTTCTACTATTTGCCGAATACATCTTCCAAACAAGACGGCTGAGTTAGACCAAATCGATTCCAAAAGTGTGAAAAACTAAAGGTAAGAAATGTTGTTAGATGCACTCGAATGTCACTAAAAGATTATAAGTTCAAACAAAGCATACACAGGGCAAAAAAAATAAACTTTGTCTTGAAACATGGCTCATGCAGAAATCCAAAAGATTATAACAACATAGCAGCTTTGCATACGACTAAAAAGTAAAAAGGTGTAGCTAAGGCGGCGATTTTGCATACCCAACTTACATATATAAAAGAAAAGTTCTAGCCAAACAGTTTGCTATTGCAATATTCACTTAATTAAGAAAACTAGCCTTCCCCCGAAGGTGTCACCGCACAAAACACGAAAATCCATAGCACCTCATGCCTGTTAAGATGGAGAGATGCTTGTCAGGAAGCAGATATAAAAAGAACAACGCAGAAGTAGCAGATACAAATGCTAAAAACACATTCTCAATGGCAGACCTAACATAAATAGATGTTCCATTGCTTTTGGAAGAGAATAGGGGAATCATTCTCTAAACTAAAAAAGAGATTCATATGAAAAATCATGTTTGTGAACTCGCCTTGGTTGCAATGTTGTTGGAAAGCCAGTCCAACCCCTCGTACAGGCCTTCTCCAGAGGTTGCACATGTGCTCTGGATGTACCTGAAAACGGAAACCAGATAATATCAGCAAATAGTTAGTGCCATAGTTTGCTGTGCACTACACAGTGCAACAGTGTAGTTTTGTTCTGTAGATTTGTGTTGTGTATATAACCAAATGCAAATAATTTCCAGTTTCTATCTGGGGTTAAAACCATCTAAAGTACAGAAGAAAGAACTGAAGATTGCAACCCAATTAACCTCACAGACGAAATGTTAAGGATGAAGTCATGCCAACTCTGTTCTGTCCGCGTGTACTCACTCTAGGTCAGAATCGAGATTTGAGCCAACAGGCAGATGTGGCAAACTAATAAACCTCAAGTTACATCCACAGCATCCCGCAGATGGAAAGAAAATTGAACAATAAATATCAGACTTCAGAGAGACAATTTACCAGTGGCGTTGACGGAGAGAATGCAAACCGAGCTTGTCAGTTATTTCTGCAGCATTCATTGCATTAGGAAGATCTTGTTTGTTGGCAAAGACGAGCAAAACAGCATCTCTCAGCTCATCCTGAGGCCCAGTTCAAATAAAAAATGTTATGTTACTAAAAGAAAGGAAACGATAACAGTCACATGCAATTCAGTGATGAATCCAATGAAACAAGCCTCATAAAATTGCACATACTCAAGTAAAAGAAAGAACTATGGCATCCAACCTTAACATCTCTGTTTTAACAAACTTTATATGACATCCAACATCGGAACATGAGGGGAAAAACAATCACAAAGACAATAAGAGAAATAAGCATTAACTACCTCATTCAACATCCTGTGCAACTCATCTCTTGCCTCAATAATTCGATCCCTATCATTGCTATCAACCACAAAAATAAGACCTTGAGTATTCTGGAAGTAGTGCCTCCACAGTGGGACGGATCTATATCAGAAAGAAACTGCATCAGTTGCTGATTTGCTCCATACAGAACTCAAAACAAAGTTCAGAAACAATATATCTCCACAAGGCGAAAATGAATGTTACAACAGATGTCAAGCTACAATTCAAGTGTTTCTTATTGAGATATCGAAAACCTAAGTAGCAGTTCTAGATTTTAAAACGGGAAAATATCTTCACGAGGTGAAGACATATGCTACAACAGATCACAAGCTACAATTCCATTTTTTCACTTTCCCATCGAGAAATCTATATGCAATGCTTCTTTATGATGGCAGTTCAAGATTTCATAGACGAGCTGCTTTCATACATATGAACTACTGAACTCTATACCCGAAACCACCCTAAACAACAGAATTGCGGGCATATTTACTAAGGTTTCTCCATGATTGGAACATGACTAATATCTCAGCGAAATAACCCAAGTTCGATCAAAGACAGAGACTTCAAGACATAGAGCATGACAGCAATCAGCAATTACCTATCATATCCACATGAACATGAGAAATAAAGAAAAAGAGAGATGTACCTTGTCTTGACCCCCAACATCCCAAACAGTGAAGCTGATGTTCTTATACTCTACGGTTTCCACGTTAAATCCTGCAAGAAAAGCTCTGCTCAACACGATCTCAAAGCACTAACATAAATCGGTCATCTAAGCCATAATCTCATAATATTCTATTACAAACAAGTATCTCCTGCATACAGCAATGTTTTATCCATTGGGAAATGCGAAATTGCGAATGATACTCTTTAAAAATAAAAAATAAAAAAAAAAATAAATAAAAATAAAAAAACCCTCAGAATTGGGACTCACCGATGGTGGGGATGGTGGTGACAATTTCTCCGAGCTTGAGCTTGTACAAGATGGTGGTCTTACCAGCGGCATCAAGACCAACCATCAAAATCCTCATTTCTTTCTTGGCGAAAAGCCTGCTGAAGAGCTTGGTGAACGTCAACCCCATTTCTGAACTTTTTCAGCTTTCCCTTTCTTCGCTCTCGCTGGCTATGAATCAGATTACGCAGAAACGTTAGCAAGATTATATAGAAACCAATAATATGAAAAGAGATCAGACACAAATAGAACAAGCTAGTGTGGAATTCACGGAATCCGATCGGAAATCCCAGAGCCTGAACATATTGAAAAAAAAAAAAAAAAACCGCAATCACCATAAACAAATTTGAAAAACGAAACCCTAATCGTTTAACGATCGGGTAAACAGATCATCCTCAGCTAAGTGAATTCGAATCACAACATGAAACGAGCAATAAAAAACCTTAATCTGATCCATTTTGAAATCATTTCAGGATTTAGGAATCAAAAAACTGGAATTTCCAGGTCCAAATACAGGAAGCTTATCTACCCAGGCACAGAGAAACAACAGGAAACACAAGAAATACGAGGAAAAGAGAGAGAGAGAGAGAGAGATATAAAATTCAAAACAAAGACTAGGTTGGAGGAATACAGGAAAAGATCCGAAGAGATCTGACAAGGAATTTGGTTCAGAGACGGGAAAATAAAAATTAGGGATTTGAAAAAGAAAAGATGGGAAGAGAAAAGGTCTGACCTGAGAAAGGAAAAGAAAGAGGATCAAACAAGGAAGAGAAACGAGACGTAGCAGACGATTTTTAAGAAGTCCCAATTCTCATTTTCTCTCTCTTCTTGTCAGTAAAAATCGCGGTAAACACCGGATTGGGTGACTTTTCAAAACGGCGTCGTTGGTGGTCAAAGTTTCTTGATCTTGCTAATATACCCTTGTACTTTGGTTCTTTTATTTTTTAAGTTTTGAACTTTAAAGCCAGGGACATCTGAAAATTATGTTTTAAAAATTAGTTTGAAAATATACGTTGAAGGAAAACTTTTGAAAAAGTTTTGTGATACAGAAAATAGTATAAAATTTTTGAGATGTGTGCAGAGAAAATATGTAAAATGGATATTATCCTGTTCATTTTGTCATTACGAGCATTTTGACAGAAAAATCATCTTATTTCGATTTGAAATGAGAAAGTTATAGATTTTTAAAATTTGAGTTTTTTTAAAATGGAAGGAAGAGAAAGTTTAATGTAAAGTTTAGATTTTGAAATCCATATACTGTTTTACCATCTGAATAGATAGTGTTTTACCATTTGGAGATGTCGTCCCAAACCGGGTCTTAGATAACTGTATTGGAATTGACAGAAAAATAATTCTTTACTCAAAGGTGGACCTATAATGGAGTGGCATTGACAACCTGTTAATGAAATAATAGGAAGTAAGAGTAACATGAGACCCATAAGTTAGAAGCATAGAAAAATATAGTTTGATGAGTTTGTTCGTTTTGTTCCTATTATATGATAACATCAAGGTTCAGCTTTGATGATATTTTGGAGTATATATCATCAACTTCGTAGGTGTTGCACGTCGTGAAACTTTATAACAAATTATCAAGTGTATTCGATTAAATAATCCATTTTTTTTAATCTTCTTGAACACTAATCCATCATTAGAGTTGATAGTGGTCTAGACCGCAGGAGAAAGACCTCACCTAGCTAGAAACTGGTTGAAAGGCTATTGTTAATGGAGGTGAGAAGTTTCCTGTTTTTGAATGTTGAGTTAACAAAATCATGAGAATGGAGACCCAACCCCGTATTTATCGTCAATAGATTTCAAGGATAAAACGCTCATCTATCATTTAAATGGGTCTGGTGAGGTTACGAGTTACAATTTTTCTTACAACAATGGCCGTCAAGACTGGGCTCGACAACTAGTGTCGAGGTTAGGCATTGGTGCTTGGGGCTTGGCATTAGGATGCATTTTGTGTCATCGTGTATTTGAGAGTGCAACCTTTTTGGGCTAAAAACTTTGGAGATCAAACTCTCTAATAAAAAAATGTAAAATACATTCTTACAAAAAATAAATTATGATACAATTTTTTTTTTTAGTAAACTAAATGGCTTTGTCTTATCATCTTTATCAATGGTTAGAAAAATAAATTATGATCTCAAAACATAAATGAACGAATATTGGGGTGTTAGCGTTAATATTTTCCTGAGAGTGACACTGTAAAAAATTATCTTCTACATAATTCTGATATTTTAGTTATTTACAGTAATGCCCATTCATTCTGTATTGAAACTTGAGAGGCTGACAGGCAACACACGACGCCACTGCCAAATTTGTGTGGGCATGGATTGCGCGGCTCGGCTCCACCCAATTTTCTCATCGCTAGCCTTCTCCTTCTCTTCCTCTCGCCGGTCGAGGTTTCCCGCCGTCTCCCGTAGCCTCGCCGGTTCACCCTCGACCGCCCGGTTCGCCTCCACGAACCGCTCCGGAGCTCCTCCGGCTCCGGTAGTCGCCCAGGCCCGGCGAGGCTCTTCCCTCAAAGAAGACGAAGTCGCTTCTCGTAATTAACGCTGATTTAGCTCTTCGTGTTTCCAAGTTGTGCTAAAGTTTCTCTCTTTGCTTTCAAATTCCGACCATTTCGTTTGCATGGATGTTGTTTTTTCAGCTGCTGATTTTCAGTTTGAGACCCCACTCAAAGTCGTGAAATACCCAGACCCTTTACTGAGAGCCAAGAACAAGCGAATAGATTCCTTTGACGATAATCTGAAGAAATTAGTCCATGAAATGTTCGACGTAATGTACAAGTGAGTTTTTGGTCAATCTAAGTTTAGTTCTTTAATGGGTTTTGTTTGTCATCTTCAAAAAACCAGTCAATGATGTTGTTTCGCCAAAGACCCATTTGCATTTTCAAGCCTTTTTTTTTTTTTTTTTTTATTTTAAGTTAGAGCTTACGAAGAAACGTTGATATCCACAGGAGAGTGAACAAATAGTTGTTGGCTTGCTTGTCCGCAGAACTGATGGCATTGGGCTCTCGGCTCCCCAAGTGGGAATCAATGTTCAGCTTATGGTGTTTAACCCTGTTGGAGAACGTGGTGAGGGAGAGGAAATTGTTCTTGTAAACCCAAGAGTCAGCAGATATTCAAAGAAACTGGTGCTTTACAATGAAGGTTGCTTGTCCTTCCCAGGCATTCATGCTGATGTTCAGGTACTTCTACATACTGGTCCTTTTACTATCCTCATACCTTCTCCTTTCCAGTTGGTAGTCCATCCAAAGTTTTGAACTTTATTCGGTGTTTATTCGCTATTTAAAAACCGAAAAACTGATAATTATGAAGCTTAGTTTTATCTACTACGAGTATATCTTTAGCTCCCGATTGGCACTCCGTCTTGAGAATTGAGAAAACTTAATTTGAATTGAGAATTTACAATGATGCGGTTTGGAAGAAAGAAAAATAATCGTATTGTGGATTTCGAAAAAGATTTTATTTGAATTGAATTTTTTTGGACCATACTATCCTCATGCCTATGGCTTTTCCTGTCTGCAGAGACCAGAATCTGTAAAGATTGATGCCCGAGATATTAACGGTGCAAGGTTCACAGTCAACTTGGCAGGTCTTCCTGCACGAGTATTCCAACATGAGTTTGACCATTTGCAGGTTTT
This sequence comes from Ficus microcarpa, assembly GCA_025413485.1. NCBI lineage: Eukaryota > Viridiplantae > Streptophyta > Magnoliopsida > Rosales > Moraceae > Ficus > Ficus microcarpa. The sequence continues at coordinate 38,614,441 of CM046379.1, forward strand.
TATCGAGATTTTATTCATTATATACATTGTTGCTTTCTTAATGAAGATTTACTCTTTGTATTTCAAGTTTTGAACCGTAGGCAAGACACAGATTTAAGGCATATTTGCAATATCAAATGTAACTATGTGTTTCTTCTAATCTTCTCTTTTCCTCTTGAGCTAGCAACATCGCATGTTTTGCAAATGTAGGAAGAGCAGACTAAGATACGAGAGTTGGAATTTGTTATGTTTGAGTGAATTAGTTAAATCTTACAACCATTATTCTATTTTCCTGATAGCAAACATGTTTGCAGGGTGTACTCTTCTTTGATAGAATGACTGAAGGAGTCCTCGAAGGTATACGTGCACAGTTACAGGTGAGTAGGCATGTTTATGCTATCATGTCTTATGGTTATACAAGATCATTTTTGTCATGGCCATGAAATATTCAGGGGCAAAGGGTGGTGAGGCCCCCCCTGAATTTTTGAGAATTTCTCTTTTGCCCCCATTAATTTTAAGATTTTTTCTTAGACAGACTGTTATAATTTTTTTTTCATGTCCCCCTTACAAAGTATTATACGCATACCTCTATCTAGTCTTATTGGAGAGTTAATTAAACCAAATTCTAATTACTACACGAAAAAGAAAAGTCCAATTCCATTATTTATTAGATCCACAAGGTAAAGCTCTAAAAGTAATTGAATCCAAAGCTCTATGATAATTTTTCTTTATATTTTTATCATATAGTTTAAGTCCTACTGACTGATTTGCATGAAATGGTTATATTGGTTGTGTAATTATTCATTCCTCCCTCTTTTTTTTTTTTTTAAATCTTTTAAATATTGTACATGGACAAGGTATGTTCAATCCTAAAGCTTCGAATTACATATTTTCCTTATGTGATTGTGTGTTTGCCTGACTTAACAATGGAAAGGAAAAGGAAAGTTAAGTTTTCTTAGTTATTTAACGATAACAGGCCTTAGAAAAGAAGTATGAGGAGGAGACGGGATTTCCAAGTCCCGAAAGGATCGATGAAACCCGCCAAAAGAAGAAGGTTGCTGTTGGTTTTGGGAAATCGTCACGTTAATGATTCCATGCAAATGTCAGGTTTACTTCAAACTTTCTAATTTCTAAGTTTGTTCCGTCTATTAATTTTTGTGCTTGCTAAGGCATCAGGCCAAAAGATTACCATAATCTGTCTGCTTTCAATGGGATTAAGTATAGTTTTGTCAACTTTTAAATTAATTCTTTGTAGGTATTAATCATTTCCTTGGTCTTGGAACAAATTTGGCTGCTTCCCAATGGACCTCGTGCAACTGTAGCGAACCACATTTTCCCTATAATGCTGGAGGTCGTGGTTGCTTCACAATGAACCCAGCATAGTTATCTGGCGGTTGATAGCTGTACTAATTCTCGACACCTTGTGATACACCATGTCCGTGTCATTCTACGGTTTAGCTGTATGAATTATTGAAGAAAAAGAATTTTATTTACTTTTAAAATTCCTTACATGTATTCTCCTAACTCCAATTTATTGAGTAGATTAGTTATAGTGGTTTTAATTTACTTTGACTGTTGCTTTGTGTGTGCGTTAACTGGGAGGATTGCTGTGTTTATGATTTACGATAGTAATGTATACTGACTCCTTTCCATATATATATATAACCTTGTTTTTTTTAGCAGTAAGATTTGTTGTATTACCACCTGAAAGAAAAAGTATCCAAGTAGAATACAGAAAATCTACTGTTATTTCCAATACATATATCTATTCTTTTTGCATGAGATATCCACTCTAATTTCCCTTAACACAGCTCAGCAAGAATCACTCTTAGAATGAACTGTGGCACCTGAAGGTTTGCCCGTCTTCAAGCAGTCAATGGGTGGGACAGTAGTAGTCTCGAGCTCTCCATATGCCTCCCAACAGAAAGGACCGGACAGGCTTTCTTCTTCTTTGACAGCATTTAGCTGTACGGTGTTGAGAGATACCCCGGTGCAAGGCAAGCTATCGCTGCAAGCAAAATGAACAGGCTTCTCTGTGTAAGTTCCTCTAACGTTTATGTAATTGATGCCTGATACTGCCACAGCCGAGCTTTTGTTTGAGCACTTGCTGTTGTCGCAGTAGAATTGGTCTATCATTATCGGAGTTCTTACTCCCGAAACTTGGATGTTTGAGAACATGACATTTTGCACTGAACCTGACCCTCCCTGTGGTGGAAGACCACAATCAAAGACTTAGATTAAAAAGCATAGATTAAAAAGCATATAGAGCATAGCCAGAAAACACAACAATCGGACACTTTGTGAAATTGCTGAGTTTGTAGGTAGAAAATCAAACATTTTTACCTGCCACGTTTTAATTCGGACTCCAGTTAAGGTATTTTGTAATTTGACGTCTCGGACGGTGATATTTGAAACACATGCTCTGGTGTTGTTCTTCCCCAGACCTCCGATACTGATTCCATGTCCCAGGTCCACAGTTGACATTGTGTATGTAAACACCCGAGCATCCAGTTTGTATGGATACACAGTCATCTCCTGCAAAACACAGTTTGGAGTAGAAATTAGATGAAATCTCGAGTCATTTTTATTCCTTCCATTTCATTGACATCGGGTGTAAAATTTCTGCTAGTCAGAATCTGAAATTACCACATGCAAGATTGCTGTTATAGATGACCACGTCTTGGGAGTTCTGTAGGTGGATTCCGTCGGTGTTGGGGCTGTTTTCAGGCGATGATACACCGATGTTAAAAACCTGAACATTTGTGCAATCGTCAAATTTGAGGTGGGTTTGGGGGCTGTTCTGAATTGTTATCCCAGTGATCGTCACACCGCTGCTTCCATAGAACCTGAGGGCCTGTGCACAAAATCATATATCCCCATTCAAAAAATTTGTGTTTGCATTGATTTTGTATAAGCTTTCGAGCAATGAGATCTTTACCGTCGGTTTGGTGCTTGGCATTTGCCTGCTCTCACTCTCCGTCTGCTAAACAAGAGATTCATGAAAAGACGATGGTTAATTGACTGTTTAAAGCTTTGAAAAAGTAATGGCATAATTTGAGCAATTACCGAATCATCTGTAGGATAGTACGTAGGCGAGTCATTCCACCAAACCGAGCCTTGTCCATCAATAACGCCTTTCCCTTTAATTGTAATTCTTTCAAGCTTTGTGAACTCAATCCATTGCAGAAGACCTGAACCCCATGATCCAGAGCCTGTTGGAGCTATAATTTTGCCATCCAACTGCAAAATATTATACAACGGATCAAAATTCTATCGAGTTGTAGAAAAAATTATTGCCCTTATATTTCTTCTCCAATTTTATGGCTCTCTCCATAGTCTAGAATTAAGACATCTAATTCTTAATATATTGTTCATGGAAATATGGGAATTTAATTGCGTCTTAAGGATTTGTGATTCACCTGAAAGACAATGTCGGGTTGACAGGCAGGACCAGAGAAAGAGATCGGTTTGACAAGGAACACTGACCCGGATGGAACGGCTATGGTTGACGCCTTCACTTTGCAAGCTGCTTCCCATGCTGCTTCAAATGCCTGTCATTGCATTGTATCAGACTGATCAGCTGCTAATAGAGCAGTAAACGACAATAAAAACACTCACAAAAGATGACACTTGATGGTAGTTTGTGTTTTTGGAGTAGTGTTTGATTCTCCAACGGAAATATGGAAGGACATGTAAATTTTCTTTTTTTTTTTTTTTAATTTGAAGGACGTGTAAATTAATTAGTTAAGTTTTGTGTACTTTTTTTTTCCCCGGAAAATTCAAAGATGTACCATGAAGCCAAAATCTCATCCACTGGATCATTGGAAGGGGAAAAAAAAAAAAAAGTTATTATTTCATTTGCTCATATTGTTTCTTTACAGTTGAAATTAAACTGCAAGGCATATCCCTGAAAATAAATGTAAATTTTTTGTAGTATAAAGTTTGGGAAGGGGAAAACTAGTGTTAGCGTACCCAATGAGCGTTTCCAAAGGCGTTGACTCTACCATTCAACGAGAAGCACATCACCCCAACCCCACCAAATATGCTAACAATAAGGATATATATTGAGGCATAATCTCAGACACTCTCAATCAAATACTAGGCTAATAAAAAACAAGTCTTCACAGTTAAGATCCCCTGAGAGGATTATCTAACACTTAAACATTTGACAACTAACCTATCGTGATAATTTATTGTTGTTAGTTCACCACGTTAACGGCGGTAGGAATGTAAATTTTATTTTATTTTTCCTACGTTGAATGTAAACTTTAAGTAGGCATTTTGGGGATTTGGCTGCAAAACCATCCTTTTCTAATCTGGGCCCGGTCAACTGCTGAAGTGCTGCTCACGACAGCAATAGAAGTCAAAATAGCAGAATAGTGGATTGAGACTAATGGAGCCTAACACATCAAAAATTGGCTAATGAGTACATCAAAAATCAGAAATGCAAACCTAAACTCTCATTTGGATCGTAAATTTGAAAATTTGAAAAGTAAGTTTGAATACTATATTCAAATTTTTATAAGAGAAAACACTAGAAAAAAAAAAATTTTAAAATAATGTTAATAATTTTAAAACGGTGATCCAAGACGACGAATAAGATATTTTCATGTCGTGCTTTTCATAAGCTACTGACCTTTGTGTCGTCTGCTTGGCCATCACCCTTGGCACCATAGTCCAACACATTGAAAATGGCGGAGTTACCAGCACCACTGGCCTTTTCTGGTCCAAGGTTGTAACTGTTCATCCACGTCGCGGGGACATTTTTGTTTGGCATAAGCCAGGAGTACTGTTTCCCTTGTCTGGCATTGCAAGTTCTCATCGAAAAAGGACAAACCAACCATGCAATGACAACTATAGAAAATTTGAGGCTTTTTAGTTTCAACGTAGTCATATCTATCTTTGCCCTTAGAGAGAGACAGACAGAGGAGAGAGAGAGAGAGAGAGAGAGAGAGTTGTATGTAGAGAAGAAAGAGTCTTATTGTTGCGTTGTGGCTAACAAGGGAGGGGATACAAAATGCTTATATAGGTATGAGAGCTTTGCACTGTGCATACATGGGCTATACAGTTTTAGCAAAGACAAGGCTACGTATACCTTTCATTTGTTTTGACTCTTTTTGCCGTTTATGATTACTGTTTCATATATATATATATAATATATATGTATATATGTTAGCGGTGATTACTCACATGACATGACATTCCTGGCTGAGATTACTTGAAACAAGAAATCCTCAATGGGGCAAACTTAGATGGCCCGCCATATCTTGCTAGGAAAATCTGATATTGATCGGTATCATGCTGACATGAGATTTCACATCAAACATTGATTTTTTCATGTTAATTTACTCTCTAATGTTCAATAATCCAACTGGTTTTTCTCAGCTTATCTCGTTTATTAATTTGATTTTGAACCAAATGTGCAAGATTTAATAATCTGATCTATTATTTAATAATCCCAGCAACGTATTATATATCCGCAGGTACCGGAAAATGGGCCAGCTTTCAAAGGGGTACCGTAATAAAAGTATTTGAACAACTAGTGAAAAAAAAAAATGGTTAGGAAATTAATAACCATCCTGTAAACCAAGTTTAGTGAATTAATCAGTAATCTTAAGGCAAGTTTGGTTTTTGATTTGCAATTGTCGACCACTATTTGTAGTGGCCACTTCTCATGGTCTTGAAAAGCAAAATTTGAAAGTAGATTAGGCGATATGTTTTGACAGTAATGAGTATTAGCAACCACTTCACATGACAGTATTGACAATATATTAACAACGATAAAAAAAAAAAAAAAAAAAAAACGGCAGTTTCATCAAGACTATATAAAATTTACAACGGTCCACCTTAAAATGTAAGATCTACATACACTTTCAATTATTAATTACAGTAATTCACTTTTACGGTTAATAAATTTACAAGAGAAAGTCGTACTCCTCTTACTCTCTCAACGTTTTTCTCTAACCTCTCTAACTGTCCTATAAACAACAACGTTTTTCTCTAACCTCTCTAACTGTCCTATAAACAAAGCCCCTATAATGAAAGGTATGTACATCTGATTTCTTCAACTACCTCTTAGACCAAAAAACAAAAAAAAACCTAGATAACGTATATATGTATGATACACTACAGCTCATGTCCAAATCAAGATTTTCATTTCACATGTATAATAATGGAAGACCATTTCACATGTATAATAATGGAATACCATTTTTAGCCAACCATCATAAAAAGTCACGCTTAGATAAGCACAAATCTCATATGCCGGATGTTATGAGCATATACATATATATATGTGTACATATATATATATTTTTTTCCTTTATTCCGATTCAAGCTCATTAAAATTTCTAGCCGTCATGGAGCCCAATACTTAGACGTGATATCACATAACTTATTTTAACTTACAATTTGTCACATCGAACTCGATCTCTAGAAGAGGTGTCGAGGCATGTTTTCTTTAAGTTGCGGGAAAATATTGGGAACCAAGTCAAAATCTGTCTGGAAAAGCCACTAAAAGCGGCAGAGGATATGGCAAATAATTCTCAATAAACTCGGAAGAGACATGAGGGATTGGTTAAATGTTCAAATAATTATTTTAAAAAATACAATTAGCTACCCATCCCATCCATTTACAGAACACACGGTATTATGAAATGATATAGAAGTTTTACTCAAAAGATAACTCAGTTTCACTTTTATCATCATAAATCCTATGTGTTATGGAACACACCACTACACCAATATGACAAAAAGGACGTGGTCAAGTTTTACTCAAAAGATGATCTCATGACAAAAAGGACGTGATTAAGTTTTACTCAAAAGATGATCTCAGATTCACTCTCATCATCACCTAACCCTACGCATACGGGTCATTAACCAACAAGGATCCAAGCGGGACCCTACTAGCGGTAAATATTCATCAAATGACCAGAAACACATGTGATGGTGATTGGGCACCTGAAAACTTCTTCAAATCTTTATGCGTGAAAACGACAGTTATTACGAAGCATGTGAGGATCGTTATAATTAAGCAAGAAAAACCGTTAAATCAGTTATCCCAGATATCGTGCCATTTCTTTAGGGCTTGATTGGCTTCCCCTTAGTCAAGTTAAAAAAAGCAGCTTTACAATATTTTGTTTGCTTTCTTGGGGTAATGAAGAAGTGTATATAAGTCATAACAGAGATCAAGCTGAACCGAAAATATATAGATAAATGTCAAATCGTTTTTATTTCTTTCCAATATTTCCTCATTATTCGGGTCCTATACGTTTTAACAATTCTTCTCTTCTCCAACCTATAGGAGATGCTAGAGCAAGAGATTTGAAATCTTTACACCAAATTCGATGATGATTTACTTTATTTACTTTTATTTTAATTTCCGATAAATTAACAGGTTTGTATTGTTTCTTAATTAATTGTCGAAAACAATTAAAAACAACATTGTAAAAGAAATTGGGTATAGACAAATCATGATGGAAACTTCCCAAAGCAGACGCAATGTTTGAAAATTTAGGAATGCATTGTCATTCAAAAAACAAAAACCGAAAGAGAAAGAAAATAATATAACAATAATAATAATACCAACTATAATCATAATTCTTTTAGTACAAACTTAATTGACATGAGTCGTAGTTTTTTTTTATTGATATAAGTATTTAAAAAATTATCATGATAATTAATAATAATCTTACTTCTATTTTCCAGTAACAAAAAAAGAAAAACTGATTTCTATGCAACTTGGTATTAAAAAAAAGTTAGAATTATTGTAATTATTCTTAGCGCTATAGAAATATATATATATATATATTTATATAATTTGTTTGGTTCGTTAGTTGAGTTTGAAAATTTTAAGTTTGAGTTAAAAATTTTTATTGACTTTTCAGAAAAAGACAAAAACTCTTTCAGAAAAAGACAAAAATTAAGATAAAAAAATATATTTTAGTTTGAAATGAGATAGCAAACCAAACAAGCCTTAATTGATTATTACGCCATGTTATTGGCACCCAGGTGACTTTTAGTATTATTTTTTGTTATTGGCTAGATTGGGATTAGAGGTTAAAGAGCCATCATCTTAGACGACAAGTTTAAGATTAGGGCATGCTAGGATCAAAGATTTGCAGCAAAATTCAATGATTCTAACATTATTATTATTTTTTTAAATTTTCTATGCTTCTAAAATTCTAGTATCCCTGCTGGGCATGTGAGTTTGAATTTAAACATACTCCTTCTAATTGTGATTGATAGAGACACTTATGCAATGAACGCGTTCTTAATTTCAAATTAGTTGTTTGTTTGTTTTTTTATTATTCAAAATTTGCACGTGAATCTGAGATTAAATGTCAGCCATTTACATAAAAAAATAATGAAACTATGATGAAGAAACGAAATAGTTTATCTTTTTCTCAAATTTGCCTTGTTCATAAATCATTGTGTTACAATATTTTTCCTTAGAAACTAATGTGCATTTAAGATAGGAATTTTTGTGGATAGAGATCCACAAGCTGCTGTCCATTGACTTCTGTTTATCTCCTCCTGTTTTTGGATTGTATTACAAAACATCATATTTTGCGGCCGGAAATTTGACTTCGTTAACCTACGAAATCGTGTAGAGTTCAAATTTATCATTTTTAAGTATATATTCATGTGTAAACAGTGGGGGAACGTAACTTCACTCAAGTTTTCTCAATTTTATGACTTGTTTGGTGCTAAGGTTTAATTTAATAATTTGAATCATAATTTTTTTTGTTTTTTTTTTCCTAAAAAATACACTTCAGTTTTACTATTCACCGTTATTATTATAAATTTTATAACTAAAACTTTAAAAGTTCATACCTTTCCGTATACAAGTTGAAATGGGATGATTTTTGCTCCGTTTGGCTCACAAGTTTAAACTCAAATTTTTCATCTCAATTTTTGTCTTTTTCTAAAAGTCAACAAAAATTATAACTAGTTTTTGAAAAGTCAACCAACTCAAACTTAAAAATTTCAACTCAAACTGTTTTACCAAACGCACACTTTGTTTTTAAATTGCATAGAATTTCAAGACGAAGGAAACAAGTTTCATATTGATATTTTTTTTTCTGAATACATATAAAGTCTTTATACTTTTTAACTCCAACAATTCAAAAGTCTTATCAAACGCACAACTTAATTTAACACAATTTCAACCTAAAAAATTTAATTCCAACCCAGACATCAAATGCATGCTTAAACTTGCCTTATAATAATAATAATAATTATTATTATTATTATTGTTGTTGTTGTTGTTGTTTTTCAAGTATGTCCCTTTCTTTCTTTATTTCTTCTTTTCTAAAGTCTTCTAATGTTATTTTGTCTTTATTTTTTCCCCGTAGTTTGCGGTTAATTCATTTTCTCCCCTTCTCTTTACTTCTCTCCACTTTTGCTCACGTTAATTTAAGGTTATTATGCTAAATTTCAGGATAAAGTTAGAAGTGCATGCATATACACAATGCTTTCAAAATATGACAAATAAATTCCGCCGTTTCCTATTTATTGTTTACGTTTCATCATTATTTATTATTGTTTCCATATCACGTTGCCGTCATTTTGTGCCGTTTTCATGTGCTTGGTGTTGTAAATTGCAATCTATATATTTACTGTTGTTCACCTTTACTGCAATTGAAATTACAATTCTACTTTCTCTTATTTCATTTTCTATTGGCATATTCTCATTTGTTGATGTCCACTTTCTTCGGATTTCCTTTTAAGGATCCGTTTGGTGAATGAGTTTGAGTTAAAAAAAGTACAGTTTGAGTTAAAATTTTTTATTGACTTTTCAGAAAAGATAAAAACTGATATGAAAAAGTACGGTTTAAGTTCAAACCACAAACAAGGTATTAATATATTTTCATTTACTGTTCTGTCGTTTTGGTGGAGTGCATTAATTTTTTGCTGTCGTTTTTAGTTCTGTCTTGTTTCAATCGTTGACTCTCCTGTACTTTTGTTGCCGTTCTCCTCAGGCATCGGTTTCTCTATTACTTTTTTTTTTTTTTGCTGGAACTTTCTTTTTTCTTTTTTCTTTTTTTGCGTTTTCAATTTCTGTTTTGTCTTTTTTTTTTTTTTTGACATATTTGTAGTTCCATTTTTTGTCGTTTTTTTCTTTTTCCTTTCTGACTTTCATTTGCGCGCTGTTCCAGTTACCGTCCTTTTATATTTGTTGTCGTTTTGAGATTTCTATGGTTTCAACTTTCATCCTCCACTGTTGTTTCCCATTTGCTTTTGATTGTCGCTTTCACGTTTCTGTTGTATTAATTTTGTTTATTCGGGAATTTGTCGTTTACCTTTATCGTTGTGCCATCTTGTTCCCAGTAACTGTTGTTTTTTAGCTTTCTGTTGTTTCCTTTTTTTTTTTTTTTTTTAAACTGTCGTTTTCTTCTTTAGTCATTGCCGTTTACATTTGAGTATTGTTGTCGTTTGCAGTTTTCCCGAGTGGCGGCGTCTCGTTTTTGTTTCGTCATCTTCTCGCCTGCCGTTTTACTTTCTCGCCGTCGTAAACACTTGTTAGGGCTGTTTTGACCGTTTTCCGCCGATCACTTCATGATCTTAGTTTGTGTTATTTCATGATCTCAACGTTCGGAGGTAGTATTTTAGAGTTTAAAAATAATTTAACTTTTGAAAACATGTATTTAACTGTTTAAAGTGAAAAAAATATATAAAAATTTAAAATATATTTAAAAAAAATAATAATATGAATCTTATCATTTCTCTTGAAATTCTATATAATAAAAAAAAATTATCTTATTTTAATTTTAAACGACAAAAAGTTATAAACTTTTAATACTTTTTGAATGAGATGAAATGAGATGATGAAAAACGGACATTTAGAAAAATAAATAATAAAATAAGAGGAAAAAATAAAAAAAAAATTTTTCTAAAACACTTTTGAAAAAGTGACCCGAAGGGCCTTCAACTTTTAATGTTGTTTACTTTAGTTGTCGTTTATACACTTTTTTTCCCTCTCTCATGCCTTTTTCTTACTGTTGTTTTGTATATCGTTGTGTACTTTATTTAGCCTGGGTATGATATTTAAGTTTAATTATAAATAAATAATACTTTTTTATCTTAATTTTTATATTTTTATAAAAAATTAATAAAATTTTTAAATAATTTTTAAAAAATAAACAAACTTCAATTAAAAAATTTTATTTACTACTAACTTAACTTATCAAATGCAGGCTTAGTTTATGTCGTTTTACTTGTAACTACTGTTTTCTCTACTGTTGTCGTTTGAACTCTTTTGGGTCGTTTACTAATTCCATTTCTCATCTCATAATTTGCCACTTACCTACCTTTACTAATAAAGAATTATAAATGCAAATGTTCATCTGTTACACCCATCTTCTTATATTAAGTGGGTGTTCGGAATAATAACTCCGAAAGAAATTTTGCCATCTGTAATTTAAATTTCTAATTTTATATCAAAATTTTTTTCTCTTATATTTTCAAAAAATTTAAACTTTAAAAGGTCGTAGCTTTCTCATTTTAAATCAGAATGGAATGACTTTTATGTCAAATTACTCGTAATAACGGGACAAAAAGGACAAAATCTACTTTATATTTTGTTTTCAAATAGATTTCAAATTTTTGTATTATTTTTTATACCATGGAATTTTTTCAAAAATTTCTCTCAAATAAATATTTCCAACTCAACATCCAAAACATTATCTTAAGATATTATCCCAAACGAATCCTAAATAAATAAAATCCCTTTAAAAATTCAACTCAAACTATTTTAAAACTTTACTTATTACTTCTTAATTACGTTGTTGCTTTAAAAAATTGTTAAAAAAAAAAAATCCCCTGACAGTATGTCCTTCACAGAACCAAACGACATAAAATAAAACAATAATCCACTAACAATAGAAAGTTTGTTTAATGATTGAAGATTACCAAAAAAATATGAAGTTAATCATTGTCGTATCTTAAGAATAACTCCTTGTCGCTGTCCGCTGAGCAGTCTAACACTCAACACCATGACGTCAGTCTACAGCAGTATCCAATGGCATCATCCAACGTGTCAAGCAGATACAATAACTGCATGTCAAAACTATGTCTTCCTTTAGTTCGCTATCTCGTTTCCAACTAAAATTTAATTTTTTATCTTAATTTTTATCTTTTTTCTGAAAAAGATTTTTACTTTTTTTTTTGAAAAATATTTTGTTTTTTCTGAAAAGTCAATAAAAATTTTCAACTCAAACTTAAAATTTTCAAACTCAACTAATGAATCAAATGAAGCCTAAGAGTTCGTTTAGTGTTTGGGTTGAATTTGAAATAAAATGAAAATTTTAAGTTTGAGTTTGTTGATTTTTTAAAAAGAGAGCAACTGTGGTGTTTCTACTGGTACAGTCTTTTTTTAGGCTGTTGATATTTAATCGAATGGTTGAAATGTTGTTGATATACCGTACTTATCATACGCCTTACCTCATATTACCCTTCCCATCCAAAGTCTTTTCCATTGCCGGCGACCTTTCCGTCGCCAGCAACGGATGCCGGCAACCCAACCCCGACCCCTCCACCACCAGCCGCCCCCTCCCACGCCGGCATCCTCCTCTCTCTCTTCCCCTCTCTCTCTCTTCTCACCCCTGACCCCAGCACCGACACTAGCGACCCACCTCCGGCCCCCCACCACTGCCCCCAGCTCCAGCCACTCCCTCCCCGGCTGGCACCCCCCCTCTCTCTTCCCAGCCCGGCACCCCCCCACCGAGGTCCCCCTCCTCCGACCCACCCCCTGATGCCTCTCGGCGTCCCCCCCACCCCCTTCTCTCTTTTCCCCTATCTCTCTCTTATCCTCTCTCTTTTTTCCCCTTTCTCTCTTCCCGGCTCGCGGCTCCCCCACCCCACCCCAACCCACCCCACCCCACCCCACCCCACCCCGCCCCCTGACAGGAACCCTCTATCCCCCCCCCCAAGGGGTGGGAAGAGAGAGAGAGGAGAAGATAAAGAAAGGGGAAGAGAGGGGGTATCGACGGGGGAGGGGGCGGCCGGAGCTGGGGTCAATGGTGGGGGGGCCGGGGGTGGGTCGCCAGCATTGGGGTTGGGTTGCTGACGTCCATCGCCGGCGGTGGAAAAGTGACCGGCGACGGAGAAGACTTTGGATGGGAATGGTAATATGAGGTAAGATATATGATAAATATGATATACCAACAACATTTCAACCATTCAATTAAATATCAACGGTCTAAAAAAAGCTGTACCAGTCTACCACAGATTCTCCTTTTTAAAAAATTAGTTATTAATTTCATTGATTTAAAAAAAATTGAGATAAAAAAATATAATTTAATTATACGGTGTTTAGTGGAGTAGTTTGAGTTGAGATTTTTAAGTTTAATAGTAAATTTTTTTGAATTTTCAGAAAAAACAAAAAACTTATTGGGAAAAAGACAAAAATTTTTGGGGAAAAATATAAAAAAAAATTTGAGTTGAGTGGTTTGAATGTGATGCCAAACACCCCTTTAGAGTTAAATTTTGTTACCAAACTTAGGCTACGTTTGGCATCTTGATTCAAATTGTATTTTTTTATTTTAATTTTTATCTCTTTCTAAAAAAATTTTTGTCTTCTGTAAAAAATTTTCAACTCAAACTCATTCTCCAAACGGAAATATTTACTAGATTTCTTAAGGAACGGGTTGAGGTCCGCTTCGGACAAACCAGAATCAGGGAAAACAGATGGGGTCTCAGCCAAAACCATGCATTTTATTTTATTGTCTGAGCAAAAAAAGCTTTTTTTTTTTTGGGAGAAAAATTGTTTTTTGGGTTTATATTTCTGTGCCTAAAGCTGTTTGTTTGGATCGGCGAGCTTGCAAAATGGAAGGGGCTCTCAGCTTCACAGGTACTGGACACCTTTTTTTTTTTCCCCCCCTTAAGTGTAACATTCTGTTTGGCTGCTGAGAAAGCATAAGAAACGAAAGTTTTTTGTTTTGATTTATTCATTAGAAATGTACTGTTGTTTCTTTTGGGAAGGGAAAAAAAAGAGAGTGAAATGCTGGTGAACTGGAGATTTTCATGTTAGCTAACAAAGTTAGGGCAGTCAAATTATCCCCAAAAAAAAAAAAAAAAGAAGCTGGAATAGTATATTTAAAAACATATACATAGATCCCACTTATTGTCATTGTTATTATCTTTCTTTCGATTGATTTCAGGTTCTAAAGTTCAATTTGGTTCACTTGGTCTGTTGTTTTTAAGAGTTTGCAAACATCTTGTCTTTACCATCACATATGGCTTCTGCTGGTACTGTTGGGAAACCTAGTGGCAATACATGATTTGCTGATAAGCTTCCAGATGAAATCAACGAAATGAAAATCAAGGACGAAAAGTCCGAAAAGGTCTGTTTTTCATGGACTTGCTTATTTATTTTTGTTTTGTATTTCCCATTTGTTGACTGTTCTTCTTCTTCTTCTTCTTCTTTTTTTTTTTTTTTTTTTTTTTTTTGGTGGCAGGAAGTGGAAGCAGCAGCTGTGGATGGAAATCGAACTGAAACTGGCCACATTATGGTAATTATGATAGGCGGTCGAAAGGGTCAAGTAAAACAGGTGCTTGAGATCAATTGCTGATTGAAATGGTAAAGTCTGGTTGCTTTGATATTTTAGCTGACATGCTAGAGCTCTTGGCACCAACTCCTATTTGGCATTGTTCTGCAGATTATAAGGTACATGGCGGAGCGTGTTGTTGGACAGGGCTTGTTCGGTATAGTGTTTCAGGTGATGCTGTTGGCAAAGTTTGAAAGTTCAAATCTTTTTTATTCATTAGCTCTAGTAATATATAAGTTTGCAGTTTTGGAGTAGGACATACGTACAATACAATTGAAGCCTCGATAATGCTTGTTTTTGCAGGCTAAGTGCCTAGAAACCGGAGAAATTGTTGCAATGGAGAAGGTTTTATGGGACATGAGGTATAAGAACCGCAAATTGCAAACAATGTGCACCTGCTTGATCATCCGGTGTCGTGTCACTCAAACATTGCTTCTGCTCATCTGCAGAAAAAGGATGGCAAAGTACTATAGCAAGGCATATCGGCGGATGCCTTTGATACATGTCAAACTATACACATATCAGGTTGTCTATTGTGTTTTTTCACTGAATGAATTTGTTCCAACAACTTTGTTCTGGTTAACATTCTGATATATGGTTGAAGTGTTTGGCATTTTTATTCTAAGTGGAAAAAGCATTGGATAGTTTGGTATTTCCCTTCAACAGTCTG
Source organism: Ficus microcarpa (assembly GCA_025413485.1). Classification (NCBI taxonomy): domain Eukaryota; kingdom Viridiplantae; phylum Streptophyta; class Magnoliopsida; order Rosales; family Moraceae; genus Ficus; species Ficus microcarpa. Next base: position 38,629,639 of record CM046379.1, read on the forward strand.
TAATATAAAAGGGATATTTCGTTTTGTAGATTTGTAGAGCTTGGGCATATATTCATGGAGGAATTGGAGTATGCCACAGGGACATCAAGCCGCAGAATTTTCTGGTTTGTATTTGATGTTTGAGTACTTTTCTCTCATTACATGGTTGGGTGCCATGAACTAATAGAATCTGTTGTTTCGGCTTCAGGTTAATCTCCATACTCATCAGGTGAAGCTGTGTTACTTTGGAAGTGCAAAACTTCTGGTATTGATATTTTCTTTTGATTAAGTGATCCTATTAAGATAAATTTTGCTGCACCTACCTGGTTTTAACCACTTACAGCTAGATTTGCACCGTAATGCATGTCCTACCTCTTTCCCTTAAGGTCGTTCGTTTTTTATATTATCACCAGATTGCATTTGTGGCAGGTCAAAGGTGAGCCAAATATATATCATACATTTGTTCACAGCATTACCAAGCACCAGAGCTCATATTTCGGGCGACTGAATACACTACAGCAATTGACATATGGTCTGTGGGATGTTTTCTTTGCTGAACTGCTTCTTGGACAGGTTTTTTCCGTATAAAGTTTTCGCCATTGTTTCCTATTAAACCAAAACGATGATATGCAATATTTGCCGATTGTTTTGACGACCCAAATTTCTAGCCAGTCTTTCCTGGTGAAAGTGCTGTAGATCAACTTCTTGAGATTATAAAGGTAAAGTTTTCTCGGCCTTGTGCATGTGAAACGTAAAATGTTTCGTCTGATCACAGGTTAAACTCAATAAAAGCTTTTTGTTTTTCTCTTGTTTTAAGGAAATTGGTAGAGGAAATCAAATGCATGAATCCGAATTACACAGAATTTAAATTCCCACAAATCATGGCTCATCTGTGCCTCTGTGGCATTGACTGAGTATTGCAATATACAACTATTGTTGGCTCATCTCCTGATAGCTTTGGCTTTTGAGAGAATCCTTAAACTAACATGGTAACAATGCATGAAGTGCTGAAAATTGTCATAAAATGTTACAACTTTAATATCTTTTGGGTTTATAATTAAATATTCGCATGTTGGGTATTCCTATTAATATTCACCCACATGCAAGGTGGGGTTTCATAATATATATAATTATTGTTGGCCCACTTCTTAATAGCTTAAGCTGTTGGAAGAATTAATAAACTAATGGTGAGCACCTTAATTAGTTTCTGCGCCGTCCATTATTCCTCTTGGGTGCTTCTTTAACGTTTTATTTTACAATATTTCGCACCCCCTCTTTTTGTACAGATATTCCACAAGCGCTTGCCTCCAGTAGTGGTAGATCTTGTTTCGAGTCTTCTTCAGAATTCTCCAAATCTAAGATGCACTGCTGTATGTATATACTGCTGCTCTGGTTTTGCAAAATGTATCGAATCCTCTCCTGAGAATTTGTAATTTTGGCAGTCGGAGGCTTGAACCCATCCATTTTTCAACGAACTCAGTTAATCTAATGTCTGTCTCTCTAGTGGGCGGCCGTTGCTGCCTCTTTTCAAACCTCAAGGTTTGTTCTTTCTGCAATATCAATGATTATGACCATATCATTGTAACTATTTTTGCTACCAAAACGTGAAACATTTGCAAAGCCGGAGGGAGCAACTCTGGAGCTCCTAGCGAAGCTGATACCGGCGCATGCTCGCAGGCAATGCCCCTTTCTCAGTTTCTAGATTGTTTTGACTCGTCTGATCGGATCAAGCTTGCACGTCGTTTTCTTTTGAAAAAAAATTCATGTCACAGAGAAAAAAGTATTCTGGCCGTGGACAACGCTGTTGAAAATTTGTGAGTAGCATTTCTAGGTGGATCTTGTATGTATAACTTCAACTCACTATCATTTGTTGAACTTACGTCTATATTGGTGATCAAAACTCATCACACAAACTTCATTCAGTCAAGAGAACTGTTGTGTGATTTTTTTTTTTTTTACTGTTTCTTACCTTTGAAGTGACAGAAAGGTTTTTGTTCCATTGGATGATTTGAACTGCTCAAAAACAAAATCCTAAATTCTCAAATTATAATGGTATAAATAGTCCTTAAGCTCACCCTCAAAAAAAAAAAAAAAAGGGTCCGAAAACTCGTATACAAATAAGAAATCCGTTCATTAAATAAAAAATTAAAAATTAAAAAATAAAAGGAGGAGGAAACAGAATCGAAGAGCAGAATTCTTGTAACTGAGTTATAGAAGGACCCTTTGGAATTGGATGCCTCGTGCATCAGCAGCACTCCGTTTCGGTTGGAGAACAACCTTAAATTTTAAAATTAATTTTAAATTATCATAACTAATAAAAAATGAATCTCATACAAAAATAAAAATAAAAGATAAAAATAAAAGGTAACGTCTGGTCTATCCACGTTAATTAAGAGTTAGTGGAGTACACCTATGCATGGGAAAGTGTGAAAAAAACCCTGTTAATCTGACAACAATGTTGTTTTTTTTTTTTTGACATAGTATCATGTCATATTAAAAGGAAGAGAGAGAAAATGAATCTTATTTATACTCTTAGGAGAGTATAAAATTAAGATACTCGCTCTTATCACCAAGTGATTGTCTTTTTGGTCTAATTTTCACACTATTTATATCAAATAAAAGAATTTGATTTAAATGGATGTTTAATTTCACACTCATTTTAAATCAAATTGTATTTTTTTATTATAATTTTATTTTTTTTGAAAATTTTTTTTGTCTTTCTGAAAAAATTTTTTATCTTTTTGAAAAATTACTATTGAAATTTAAAAATCTTAAATTAAACTCATTCACTAAACACTCCTAATTCAATTTGAAATTAAAACCAGATAAATTGCGTACAATAATTTGACATGTATTTAATCTTTCGATTAAGCAAAACAATTATCTCAAAAAAAAAAAAAAAAAAGAACACACTCACAAAGTAGAGCTACAATCCTGATTTATTGCTAGTTAGGAATCATATTAAATGGAAAAAAAATGATAATAAATTCAAAATCAATAAAATTGCTGGGAAAAACTAACTACTAAATTATAGTAACAGGTGTGATTTCTTTTTTTTTTTTTTTTTTTTAAGTAATAGGTGTGATTTAGGAAATTGAACGAATTTTAGGAAGTTATTAAAAAAAATTAGCAAAAAAAAAAGACCATGATTAGTTTTTTTTTTTTTTTATAGAATTAGCCTAAAAGAATTTTATAGAATTTTTTTTTTTTGGGAAAAGGGACATAGAATTCAAATTATCCCAAAGGTACAATGCAATAACTCTTGTAGTATAAAAAATACAACCCTTCGTTGAGATCAATTCCACCAGCAATGAAGCTCGAAAGGGAAGGTATATGCTTGAGATCTAATAATAAAAAAGTACTTTGATATATCTTATATCAAGTAGATATAAGGCTCTTTTCAATAATACCTCTACAATTGATAGAGATTTTCGATCAATTGAAAAGCACTACCCTATAGCACAAAAGCCACCACCAACTCTATATAAATACAAGTCTAGTGGAACAAATATATTGCCAAGATACAGATCTGACATACAAACAAAAAGCCCACACAATGAGAAAACTATTGTCATTATTAAAAAGGCTTTAACTAATTACAAAATAACAGAAAATCAGTTTCTATCCGACGAATACAACGCCCTTTTTTTCACACAAACAACCAATGGAAAACAAACAACAAAACACAACACATCAACAAAACCATAGACAAGCCATTTTCATAGATTTGAAGAAGTTAAACGGATGATAGATCAGATATGTTGTAGATCCCCATCCTCAGTGCATGTCGCAAGCCCACAACCAACTGTGATCAACCCTCTGCAAAGCTAGCTCACTGCCATTCCTAATCCGATATTGGGACCTTGAGGTTGCAATTCCCTCGGATCTTTAATCGAATTTGTCAAAGATCTCCTTCAGTGATGGAACTCGACTTTTCTCGCTGGTCGCAGCTGTGGAGTTCCGATTTCCATCTAAAATCGAGAGTTGATGCCGCCACCTCCTTCCGACCCTTTGAGGACTAGTTGTCGCTAAGGTAAAAGAGATGATTTTATATTTTAGCAAAAACAAAAACAAAAAAAGAGATGATTTTATAAATTATTTTCATATTCAATGTCTAAAATCATTACTAAATAGAGCAAAAAAAAAATCATTACTAAATCTCAAAATTTTTTTTGATTAAATTCCATAACTACTAACTAAATCAGTCGGCAAATTCTATATTTATCTAATAAAACTTCATCAAAATCGATTATTCATCAGAATAGGAAGAAAATTTCATTCATTAAAATTTCTTTCTTAACATAATAATACGATAAATAACAAATTCTAAAAAAAAAAAAAATTAAAAACAATTTACGTTGCCACTAGACTTGTAATCAGCACTTTCATGTGTCAGCGAGTACCGAAATTGGTTTAGACGGTAAGCGTGGGCGTTATTTCCCTTTCCACCGTTTCCCCCAATTTCTGTTTTCTTTTTCTCGGGACGGGCCAATTTCCCCGTTTCGTCTCCGGTTTCAAATTTCCCAATTTCTTCCTTTTCTCATTTCCCATTTCCCATTTCCCAATTCTCTCTCTCTCTCTCTCTCCAACCAGTCCTTCTCTCTCTACAGACTCCTGGTTCTGGTCTCTCTGCATGTAGTCCTCTCTCCTTTAATTGCATTGCTAATCCTTCTCTGGCTTAGCTCTGCAATTCCTCACCAACTTGCCCTAATTTCACTCCAGAAACCGTCTTTTGTGTTTCCTGTGAGATTCTCTCGACGATTTTTCTTCTTTGTTTTGTTAAAATTTTTGTTTTTTTCGGTTCATCTCTCTTATAACAGGTTAATTGTTGTTGTTTGTTTGTTTTTTTGAGTCTGGTTTGGTTTCCGGTTCTGCGAAGAGTAAGAGAGAGCCGAGCTGATTTTTCTGTTTACTTATTGAACAGCTTAGAATTCTCCAGTGGTCTACCAAAAATGGTACTTTGTTCATTCTGGTTTTTGGCATTTTCTTGTCGTTTTATATATTGCCTTGTTTATAATTTGTAAATTTCCGTTTTGAAGCGTATGCATATATATATTTTTTCACTGGCCAAGAAATGGGTGTAGGAAAAAGGGAAAAAAAAGTTCGAAAGATTAAATTTTGCTTAAGTTTTCTTGTTCATATGGGTGTTTCTTTTATAAAATATGTGCAGGAGGGTAATAATTCTGACGTAGACAGTGACAATATTGACTGGGACACTGAGGATGAACTGGAAATTTCGAACTACCCTTCATCTTGTTTGACAGTTCCTGCTGGGGTAGCTGCTATTGGTTCTGCAGAGGTATTGGGATTTTTTTTTTGGATAGAAATGATACTGTTTTGGAAGTGATTTTGAGAAGTTTTTTGAAGTTGTGTTTGATTGTGTTCCAAGAGAAATTGGTTTGATTACAAGAAATAGTAAAACTGAAAACTGTGTTTGGGTATGTTTTGAAAATATTTGTTTGGTGTATAAGCCTTAGAAATGAAAACCGAAATGGAAAAAACCATTTTGTTCTTTTGTTCCTTTTTTTTTTTTTTTTTCATTCCTTAACGTAAAAATTTGTTTTTGTTTTATGACTTTATGCAATACAAACGCTATTTTAGAACTATTTTCGAAACATCTTTATTGGAAAATGTGGAATTCATTTCCAAAACGTTTTCAAAATAATACCATACGGGACCTTAGTTTTTTTTTTTTTTTTTTGTGGGTTTTTTTTAATTTTGTAAAAAAAAAAAAAAAAAAAAAAAAAAAAAAGCCTTCAAGTTGTTGAATGGACTGCAACTTTGGTGGTGGGAAGGGATACGAAATATTTTGTTGAGAAGAAATGTGTTCCTTATTTTCCTTTAAATTGGCTTCTCTACAATGCAAGGATATTTTACTCTGACTTTATCATTATGTGACTTGGCAAAACCCACATTATTAAAGGCGAGTACATCTGCGAGTTCTTCGGGATCCAAGATCCTAGACAATTTTGTAGGGATGGGCTTTTCTGCAAAGATGGTGGCTGATGTAATTCAGGAACATGGTAAATGCTCTATCCCATTTCATTTGGAAACAAAGTTTCTACCGTGAAGCTTCGTTTGTTAACCTGTTCCTTTGAATCAACCAGGAGAGGAAAATACAGACACTATTTTACAGACGCTTCTCACATATTCGGTGAGTTAACTAACATCTCTATTTCCCATTTGACATCTTCTTCTGGTTGAACTGTTTTTACAAGACACAAATATTGCAGTTGGATTAGCCTATTATATGTGTATTTTTTCCCCGTAGATGAATTAAAAAAAAAAAAAAGGCTAATACCTCTTAGTTGGTTGTGGTCTGGGTGCTAAATCATTTGTGTGAACCTGTTGAGAAGGTTCAATATCACTTTTGTAACAAATAATTTTCAATAAATCGTCAGATTCCTTTTAAAGCACAGCAATAGGATTTGTTTGGACGGGAAATCCATCAAGGGTAAGACATGCTATTTGCTTGTTGAGATAGAGCAATGGTTGGGACGTGGAAGTTTGAGTGATTACGTTGTTTTCTTTGTTTAGGCACGCCTAATGGTTTTTTTGTCTCGAGGAAATATTTCCTCTTGAGACCTCATGCATCGTTAACTTTGTTACTGGTAAAAAACAGACTTATTATTTGGATGGTAAAGTTGGTGATTTATAACTCCACTAACGCGTTTATCTTTTGTTCTTAAAGGCTGGTTCATCTGCAAGTTCTTCTGGCTCCAAGGTCCTAGACAATTTTGTAGGGATGGGATTTTCTGAAAAGATGGTGTCTAAAGTAATTCAGGAACATGGTAAAGGCTCTATCTCATTTCATTTGGTAACAAGTTTCTACTATGAAGCTGCATTTACTGACCTGTTCTGTTGAATCATCCAGGAGAGGAAAATACAGACACAATATTGGAGACGCTGCTCACATATTCAGTGAGTTAACTGCTCCCTAGTTTTGATGTGATATCTTTACACTCCAAGTTAAAATGTTTACCGTTTCAACAACATTAGTTTCACTCTTTTTAACTTAGAAGCTTGACGAGACACAAAAATATTGCAGTTGGATTAAATCTCTCCCCCTCCCTCCATCTACGTGAATTTGAAAAACAAAAACTAATACCTCTTAGATCATTGTGGTCTGTAGTGTTGAATCACTTGTGCAAACCTACGTAGAAGTTTCCATGGTGCAGTCTTCACCTTTAGTAATGAATAATTTTCTAGAAGTTGTTAAATTCGATTTAAATTATGGAAATATCATGGACTGGAAATCCATCAAGGGTAATGCATGCTATTTTTAGTTTTCATCTTTTGTTCTCTTTCCTTGTGAGGTAAGTTTTTTCCTCAAGGCCTCATTTATGATCCACTTTGATAGTGGTCAAAAAATGGAATTAGTATTTAATTTATTTGAAGGGAATAGAGTTATTATTAGTTCAGTTCTTTTCTGTACTTGTTTTCCGTTGATAAAATTTAAAATCACTCCACAAAGGGTTACCATGTTACTATTACTATAAAGCGTTAGTTTGATATCTTCAAAATCTCCTTTAATGAGTTAACAAATCAGTTCTACATCTTGTTTAATTGTAGGAATAATTTTATGGGATTTATTTTGCTTATGATTTTGCAGGCTCTTGAAACATCTCCTGAAGAACAACAAACTGAACGGGATACATCACCTGAAGGACAACAAACTGAACGTGATACATCTCCAGATGAACAACAAACTGAACGTGATAACTTTTCTTCAGATTATGAAGGGAGCTTTTTAAGCGGTTTTTCAGATATGGATGGTTTTTCTGATGATGAGGTGATCAAACTTTCCTTTTATTTATGTGTGGTTTTCTTAAGAAGCTACTTATCATTTGTCTTTTATAGATTTTAGCAGTGGCTTTGTGTATAGTTTTATGTTGCTTAAGGTCCCGGGTACTTTTATGTATTACGTGTATGTGATGTGTACGCAAATTTTTGTATATAACTGTGCAATGTAAAATAATTTGACCTCTCCTGCAGGTTATCGCAAATCCTAATTCTGATGTGGAGAACAAAGTAAGGAAATTGGTGGCTATGGGGTATAGTAGAGCGGAGGCTTCAATTGCAATCGAAAGATGTGGTGTGGATTGCTGATCATTTTCTTTTATTAATGTTCAATCTTCCCGAAAACACCTACATTGATAATTTCTTGTGGGTCTATTAATTTTTGGGTAAATTGCTTGTTTAGTCCCTAAACTTTTAAGTTTGTGTAACTTTAGTTCCTTTTTTTTCTTTTGTAACTTAAATGGCCATAAACTAATAAAATGTTTGTACATTATAACTTTTCGTTAATTTTTGGACGGAATTGTTAGTAATTTGGTAAAAAAATGATACTAACTTACGGATTCTGTCCAAAAATCAACGGAAAGGAATACTGTAGCAACATTTTTAATTGTTTAGGGTCACTCTAGCTTCGAAAAAAGAACAGTGACCAAAGTTGCACAAACCTAAAAGTTTAGGGATCAAACTAGCAATTTACCCTTATCTTTTTTAAAAGATGTGCCTAGGAACACATATCATGTCATCGTGTGATAATATTGGTTTTTTAGATTTTTAGTACTATTATAGAATAGAGGGATTAAATATAACAATATGTATTTTAAGAATTATGGCTTTATTGTCAAGACATTCCACAACATGTATTGATAAATTTCTCTTATTATGCTACTATTATGCTCGTAGAACATATATAGGTTTTGCTATGGGATATACTATTAATATTCTTTTGTCATAATCAAAATTAAACATTGTTTACTAGGTGATTCCAACTTCTGTGTGATAAATCCACTTTTTGCAACTTCTGTTACTTGATTATGCTGTCCTTCTTTGTTATAAATTATACCAAGACATTCCACAACATGTATTGATAAATTTCTCTTATTATGCTACTATTATGCTCATAGAACATATATAGGTTTTGCTATGGGATATACTTTTAATATTCTTTTGTCATAATCAAAATTAAACATTGTTTACTAGGTGATTCCAACTTCTGTGTGATAAATCCACTTTTTGCAACTTCTGTTACTTGATTATGCTGTCCTTCTTTGTTATAAATTATACCTCATTTGTTTCTTCTCCTAAGCTCTGATTTTTCCCTCTTAAACATCGCAGGTCTTGACTCCACAGTCGCTGAGTTGACAGATTTTATATATGCTGCTCAAGCGTCAAAGGAAGCAGACGGTGATTATCCCCTTGAAGTGCATGTAATTGTGCATTCTTTTTCCTACTAATGAATTCAAGATCTCGACTTTTCTTTTTTCTAACGTATTTATTTGTTATCAACAAGTTCTGGAGGATACTGACTGATTCTTACTCAATTTCACAGCCTAGGCCACGCATTGAGAAAAAGAAGAGATTCGATTGTGAGATGTCAACAAAGAAAAAGCAGAGGAGGGTTATGACCGGAGATGATGAGCTAATTCGTCCTCCATATCCGATGATTGGATATGGCGTTCCAACCGAACCATTCCAACAGGTTCAGAGAACTCTTCCAGAGGCTGGAATTGGCCCTCCCTACTTCTATTATGAGAACGTGGCACTCGCTCCCAAAGGGGTTTGGAGCACTATTTCTCGATTCTTGTATGATGTGGAGCCAGAATTCGTTGATTCGAAATATTTCTGCGCTGCTGCAAGGAAACGAGGTTACGTTCATAATCTTCCGATTGAAAACAGATATCCTCTTCTTCCCCTTCCTCCGCGTACCATAAATGAAGCGATACCGTTGACCAAGAAATGGTGGCCTTCATGGGACACAAGAACAAAGCTCAATTGCTTACAAACTTGTATCGGGAGTGCAAAACTGACGGAAAGAATTAGGAAGACCCTTGAGAAATACAATGATGAACCACCATCGAAAGTCCAAAAGTATGTTCTCGAGGAATGCCGGAGGTGGAATCTGGTCTGGGTTGGAAGGAACAAGCTTGCCCCGCTCGAGCCTGACGAAGTGGAAATGCTTTTGGGATTTCCGAGGAACCACACGAGGGGAGGTGGAATAAGTAGGACAGATAGATACAAGTCACTTGGTAATTCTTTTCAGGTAAAGTTATTCTTCCTTTCTAATTCAATTATTTGTTACTTGCTTGTCTTCATTTGATTGTCATACATTGTCTTTCTGGAATCTTTAAAATTTTTTTTTTCAATCTCAAATGACACTTGATGTTTAAAACTATCTTGAATATTGCAAATTATGTTTAATCATAGATGCATTTTTGTTTAAAACTTATCTTGAATATTGCAAACTATAATTTTATCTGGTTTGGAATTATGTCTACTATGTCATTCTGCTTATAGGTTTCCTCTTTCTAGGTCGACACCGTGGCATACCATTTATCTGTCTTGAAAGACATGTATCCGAACGGCATCAATCTCCTCTCTCTCTTCTCTGGTATCGGTGGTGCGGAAGTAGCCCTTCATCGGCTTGGTATCCCCCTCAAGAATGTAGTTTCTGTTGAGAAGTCAGAGGTAAACAGAAATATTCTTAGAAGTTGGTGGGAGCAGACGAATCAAAAAGGAAATTTGGTCGACCTTGAAGACGTGCAACAATTGAATGCCGATTGCTTGGATGAGTTAATAACAAAATTTGGAGGGTTTGATCTTGTAGTCGGTGGAAGCCCATGCAATAATCTCGCCGGTAGTAACAGGCATCACCGGGATGGGCTTGAGGGTAAGGAGTCCTCACTGTTTTATGATTATTTTAGAATTCTAGACTTGGTAAAGTGCATAATGTCTCGAGATCAATAGCTCCAATGCCCGTGTGAATGGTAGATGTAGTTCCTTGGTGATCCATGGGGCAAATTCTCCATTTTACTTGTCTTGTTTTCCTCTCCCCCCTTTGAAACCGGAACATTGAAACGTGAACATTTTATTCTTTGCAAGCTTCTCAAGGGATAATGATTTTTGGGAGGAGATTGGAATTGCTAATTTAGATTAAATCGTCCTTTTAATTTGTTATTTAGTGATTTAAGATACCAGCTTATTGTGCTCTGGGGCAAAAATGATAACGGATTATGTTTACCTCCCCCTAAAGAATGGTATTAGACCATATCCCCTGTCCATTTATCTTTGTCGATGTTACATTTGTCAAAAAGAGCGAAAAATAGCATTTTCCTTATTTATGCTTCAATGTGCAATTTTATTTCTTATTTATATATATATATATATATATTGGCTGTCATGATTATGCTTTAAAACTTAGGTTTCCATAGTTTAACTTAGACTAAATTGTATTTTTTATGTCAATTTTTGTCTTTTATAAAAAATCAATAAAATTTATACTTGATTTTCAAAAAATCAATTAATTTTAATTTAAAAATTTTATACTGGATGGCGTAAAGCCGTAAACCAAACGCAAGCTTTTATCTTACTTCTTAATACTAAATGCAACATGGGAATTGGTTTTTTTTTTTTTTTTTTTTTTTTTTTTTTTTTTTTTTTTAAAGATGCGTCGTCTGGTTAGAGTGCTTGAATGGTAATGGTAATGGTAATGGTAATGGGAAAGAATGGAAAGGAAAGCTGAGTCTTTTGTTTGGTTGGAATTTAACAAATATAGTGGAATGGACTAGCTTTGATTTTGTTTGGACCAAATTACCCTTAATAATGGACTAGGATCATCTTTTTCTTTTCAAAAATTCTGGACATTTTTTTCCTTTTGTTTTGAACAAACAGCATCAGGTTGTTTAACCAAACGAATTCTCTTTAAGGTTATATCAAAATCAAAGGCGTTTTCGACCTTTCACGGATCTGATTCTTTTTTATTTTCATTTTTATTCTTAACAAACACAACAACAAATATTTCTAAATGCGACCCAAAATACCAGCCTCTGTTCACTGTCAAAACTCCACACCAGACAAAAACCCCAAAATTAGCTCCAATTAAATCCACCCATATGCTACTGCGTTTGATACTTGATGGGTTTTGCAAATTGAAATCTTGATGGGAAGAATAGAAAACGCTTGATTTTTAGCATTTTGCCCAATATGATGCATTTTTAATAGAATCATCATTTTAAAAAATAATAATGTGGGATTAAGACTATAGGCATAGCTGAGCTCGTGACTTGAAAAAGGCAGAGATTTGAGAGGAAGACGATGGAGGAGTTGAGCGCCGGCGAGGATCGGAGGAGTAGAGTTGCAGATCTTGGAGGAGGAGCGCGGAGGATACGCGAGGAAGATAATGTGGATCTGGGCGAGGGAAAGGAGTTGGTAAAGGAAGACGACGCAGAATTACGACTCAGCTCGCCGGAGTGACGGCGGCTCCGGCGATGCTCAGACCACCGGGGAGGGTCGGCAGAGGTCGCACTGGGGCGGAGGAGAGAGAAGTGGTGGCGGCAGTGGTGTTCCAGAAAATGAAGGGGAAGAAAAAGCAGAAAGGGCAGTCATGGAAAAAATTGAAAAAAGTGATTGGAATTATCATTCCATCCACCTGGAAGGAACGATATTCAACCAAAATGGATGAATGACCATTCCTTTGGAATGACTCTTCTTAATTTTAAAGCCAACCAAACATTAGAATGGAACACCATTCCTTTCCATTCCATTCCATTCCTTCCCATCCAACCAAACGTGGCCTAAATTCGCGTTTGGTTTATCAGTTGAAGATGAAAATTTTAAATTAGAATTGATTGATTTTTCAAAAATTAGTTTTAAATTTTATTGATTTTGTAAGAAAAAGATAAAACCTGTAATATAAAAGTACAATGTAATTGGAGTTAAATTTAAACACCAAACAAAGTCTAAATGTTTAAAAATTTGTTTAGTCAATTAACATTAAGAGCTTACCATCTCCCTGCACACTGAAAAAAGGATAAAAATAACTTTTTTTTCAATAGCTTAATGATAGGGTGACTGTTTTTAAAGATTTGGGCTCCGTTTGGTTCATCAGTTTGAGTTAGAAATTTTAAGTTTCAATAGTAATTTTTGTTGGCTTTTCAGAAAAGATAAAAACTTTTTCAGAAAAGATAAAATACTTTTTAGATAAAGGACAAAAAAATCAGTTCAAACTAATAGTTTGAACTGATGAACTAAACTGATGCTTGGAATTCTGATTTGGCTGTTCCGTTTGTCAAGGAACATAAACGTTCTTTACAATTGGCGTCGTTTGATCAAAACGCTTTTTCATTTTTTTCCGCTTCATTATACAATGGCTCCGCCAAAGAAATATTATTGTATTTACATTGAGTTTAAGGAATGACCAATAGAGTGGTATTTGGTACAGCATTTAGGAGATCCTCATAATTCATAGGAGTAAAGAATGAGAATTCAGATCTTTCAAGCAAGACAATCTCTAAGATATAACTAGTCAAATCAACATCCGCAAGAACTTTAACATAATGATAGAAAGATCCAAAAGATCCATTCGGTATGTGTTTGTTACTAAAGTTTGGATTGTAGAATTTGAGTTTGAATTAATTGTGCGTTTATCGAAGTGTTTAAATTGTTATAGTTAAAAAATATAAAAATTAGAAATGTTTTCAGAAAAAAAATATCAATATGAAGTTTGTTTCGTTCGTCTCAAAATTTTATGCAATTAAAAAAAATCATCTTATTTTGACTTGTCTATGTAAAGTTATGGATTTAAGTTACAAAACTGACTGAATAATAATGCTGAAGGAAAGACAAAAATTATATTGTAATTCTAAGGCTTCGATTGTTTGTTCAATGTGATATGTTTCACAAGAATAGGAATATCCACTCCTTGTGCAATCTCAAATAAATTGTGAGGATGTATATTCCTGAGGAAGCTCGGTAAAGATTTGGTATTCAAGTGTATTGAATTTGTGGAAGATCTAAATCCAAATTTCATATCGCCCAGGTAATTAACACTATTTCTAATACTTCCCTACAAAAAAACACTATTTCTAATACCACTTTCTCCTAATTAACCAAAGAGAGATTAGTTATTGGGATGTGGTCGAATTAAAATTGAACAAAAGAAACGTAAATCATTTTACAAAAGTTTATTTGAAATTCTTAATAATAACAACCGAATAATTCATGCTTCTCTTAAATGGGAAAGCACTAAATGATATAAATTAAAAGATCATTATATAAATGGACACACAATTTTATATTAGATTAATATAATATAAATTAAAATTAAAATTTATATTATGTTAATGTTAATTTAGGTCTCATTTGGTTCATCAGTTTGAGTTGGAAATTTTAAATTTTAATAGTAATTTTTATTACTTTTCAGAGAAGATAAAAAACTTTTCAGAAAAGATAAAAAAATTTTTAGAAAAAAATAAAAATTAAAATAAAAAGTTTAAGTTAAGATGGCGAACAAACGAAGGTTTAGAGCGAAAAATTTATATCAATGGAAAAATGAAAACTTGGCTTCGGGTAATTTTCTCTTTTCTCTTTCTTGTCATTTGTAAGTGGGCCCAAATGAAGCCCAATACAAAAGACGACTGGCCCACAAACAACCATCTCACTCTCTGTGTGAGAGTCAAACATTCCACATTGATGTCTTAACCATGGTCAAAGTTAAACCTAACCAGGGTACCAACCCAACGCAGCCCACTTCACCCTTCCATTTTATTATTATTATTATTTTTCTATAAATACCGGCACATGCGTGTTCGCGTGATTTTTCTTTTCTATCTCTACGCTTCTTGCCCTTCGGAAGCGTAGTTTTCTCTGCAGAAGGGTTCGTGTCGTTTCGTTCCGGTCGTCTTTGGATCCCATTTCCTCACCTCCGGCGCTTCTCTTTCTCCTTCGCACCAAATTTTCCGGCGATTTCGCGACGTAAGCTTCCGATTCTCTCAATCTCTTGGTTTTTTCGGATCTCGTAGACTCGATTTGCCTTTTTTTTTTTGGTTTTGCTATTTTTGGTCATAAGCTTGATCGGATATGGTGGATTCTAGGGTTTCTTTCGAGTTTAATAGTATAACCTTCTTCTTTGTTGGTTGGTAGCTTAGGAGGAGGTTGGAGTCTACTAGCATGTTTGGTTTGATGATTTTCTTTGGTACAGTCCCTTGGTTTGGTTAAAGTTATCTCTTTTTAGGCGAAGAAAATCG
Source organism: Ficus microcarpa (assembly GCA_025413485.1). Lineage (NCBI taxonomy): Eukaryota > Viridiplantae > Streptophyta > Magnoliopsida > Rosales > Moraceae > Ficus > Ficus microcarpa. Next base: position 38,644,653 of record CM046379.1, read on the forward strand.
CTTGATTCTTTGATTTGGATCTTCTCTTATGATTGTTCAATTTGTGAATTTAGTTCTTTTTTGGTGAAATGATTTTTTATTCTTGAGTTCGAAATTTTTGTTTAAGAAAATGAATATTTAGTGATTTTGATTGTTTGGGTTTTTCAGCTTTTGTTCCTTAGCCATTTTTCTTTCCTTTATTTATAACGATCTTGCTATGGATGTTAATCTTCTTCTTCTTCTTCTTCTTCCTTTTTTTTTTTTTTTTCCTGTTGTTGTCATAGGATTGCTTCAGTGGGTCTCTTGCCATGGCTGCCATTGCTGCTTCTTCAGGACCACGATATGCTCCAGAGGATCCCACTCTCCCCAGACCTTGGAGAGGACTAGTTGATGGCAAAACTGGTTATCTTTATTTTTGGAATCCTGAGACCAATGTAACCCAGTACGAGAGACCGATGGGCTCGGGTCCTCCTCAGAAATCCTCTTCAGTGCTTGTAAGTTCTTCAGTTCAAATTCAACAGTCTTCTCAAGGACAACGTTCTGGTAATCCAAATGAGGACAGGGATAACTATGAAAGAAGTAGCAATGATGTATCAAAACCTGATGCTGCATCAAGGAACCAGCAGGTATAACTTCTTGTTTATCTCTCGAAAAATCGCATGACGCAAGTGTGGGATCCATAATTATTAATGCTGTTTAGTCTTTACCTATTAGACGATGTATCAGTTGCACAATATACTGTTTCAGTCATTGATTGAAAATTAGATTATTTTTGTTGGTAAAAAGTTCATATTTTTCCGTAGTCTGTCTGTGAAGATCTCTTTTTTCTAAAAATATTTTAATTTAGTTTTTCCTTTTCTGGGTGTCACCGTTATTAAATTGGATTATGCTATGTCCATTGGGGCTTACTAGCAGTTCCTTTTGCTGCCCATAGCAGGATCATCGGGACACCTGCTTGTGATATTCCCATGGCCAACATTTAGTAGCAGTTTGCTTTTTGCTGGATTTTTTTTTATGTGTATTTTTTGAACTTTTTTTTTAACCAAGTAAAATGACTTCTCTTAACTTCTTCGCTTTGGATTTTTCTGCAATAGCTTTATTGTAACAACCTTGTGAACAAACAATAATTTTGTATGATTATACCTTTTGATTATCTTTGTAGGGTGTTGTTGTTTAGTGTTTCGGATTTTCTGGCTCAAATGCAATTGCTCTTTGAATAATATTTCAGCTTATACCAGAATTAGTAGTACATTGGGCTTTGTGTGTCCTTTTGGTGGACTTAATCATTAATTTTACTTGCTTTAGACAAGAGGTGGACCTGCTCTGTCACAGAATGCTGCTCGAGCTGGAACGGTTTCCTCTAGCAGTGCTGCAAATGTGGCTTTTAGTGCTGGACTCGGAGGAGCTGCTAGAGGACAGGGAACATCAGATGGGGGGAGCGGTTTGTCTGCTGAGTCTTATCGTCGTCGGCATGAAATAACTGTTTCTGTGAGTTTAACAAACTGTTTAAGTGAGACTAGATATCCTAGTGTTTTGAGTGGTTCAACTGTTTTCAACCTTCAATTTGAAATATTTTATTTCCCAATCTCAAGTTTTTTACCATACCATCAATCTTCCAGTCTCTTGCCGATTATTTAACTGGATAAGGTTTTTTACTTGATCCACGGTGAGGCGCATGAATACTTTAATATAGGAGTTGTTTGTCATGTTATATACGTTTCATGTTACTTTAGATGTTCTCTTATTTGTTACTTTGTAATATGATGTTACTGTTTATTTATTTTTCCCTCTGTTTCTTGGCAATTGTGGTCATCATCTCTTGCTAAAGTGTTGTGAGGTGCATAAGCATATAAACAGATAAACAGTGTGTTTGTGCGTGCATGTCTGTTCTTTTCTTTACAGGAGAAGACAAGCACAAAACTCTCGTATTTGGTACACTTATGTTCATGAGACTTGTGTGTGTCCTGTATGATTTGTTGTTGTTGCCTTACCATAAATATTGAGCTGCTATGTTCAATTCTATTTCTGTGTATTTAACTATATGATTGATAATCTCGTGATGCTTTTACCTCTTTTGTTAGGGTGACAACGTGCCATCACCTTTCACGTCATTTGAAGCTGCTGGCTTTCCACCAGAGATGCTTAGAGAGGTATCAGAGTTGTGCATCTTGGTTGCTAAATTTTTTCGCCTTTATGCTACAATGATGGCTAGGAACTCCAGTGACCTTGCTAGAACTATGCAACATTAATGTTTATTGTGCAAAGTTCTGCCATTGCTGGAGTTCCAATGTAGAGTTTCAGACTCATCTTAATTCATTTGCCATCTGTACTTTTTTGTCGCAGGTGCGATGTTTGCTCCTGGGAGGAGCTAATGTCGTACGCTGTGCTGCCCTCTCTTCTGGGGGCCTTGCATTTTATTTGGAGCGCCCTTATTTGGTGGACCAATTCTTTTGAAGGGCTTTCCGAAACACCCAAGTTTGTGGCGGGGACTGCTGTTGGTGATGATTCAGTCTGCCACTCAGTCCAAATGAAAGAAGAGGCCTCCTCCTACTCCAGCTTGCATCTGCAAGCACTGGTGACCTGCCAATGGGGGATAGTGCTTCTTCTGGCATTTTTCACTCTTCTTTGAGTTCACTCTTGTATAAGTCCAAATAGAAAAGAAATATATATATATATATATACACACGCACACATGCATATATCATATTGCAGCCAGGTTATCTGCTTATTGGGCCTACTGGTATTTTTCTCTTTCCAGGTACAAAACGCAGGGTTCTCTGCCCCAACTCCAATTCAGGCACAGTCGTGGCCGATTGCTCTTCAAAGTAGAGATATAGTTGCCATCGCTAAGACAGGTTCAGGGAAAACTTTGGGTTACTTGTTTCCAGGATTTATGCATCTCAAGCGTTGTCACAATGATTCTCGATTAGGTCCAACTGTGTTGGTATTGTCACCAACTAGAGAGTTAGCTACACAGATACAAGATGAAGCTGTGAAGTTTGCAAAGTCATCAAGAATATCTTGTGCGGTATGTGATACTGCTGCTTGAATTTATTTTTTATTTTATATTTAGCATCTTAATCATATGGAAGAGATATCTAGTGCAGTGAATGAAATTGGATTCCTAGTTGCCTTTCTTTTGGATTCATAGGCTTGTTAATTCTTTTTTTTTTTTTTTTCCTCTGTGCCTGTGTAAATAATATATCTATATATTTTTGTCCTGCAAGTTCTTTAAATTACTTGAGACGTTGAGATGTATTCATCTGTTTCTCTTCCCAGTTGAGTTCCAGTGGAATTTTGTCTAGTTGCTTCATTGTGTGAAGGATTTCTAGTAAATTAGTCGGAGCGGGTCTGTTGGGTTTGACTATGTGATAGCAATCTAGGCTGAGATCAATGTGCAAAACTCAGTAGGACTTTTGGGCAGGAAAGAAGACATGTTTATTACTTTCTGTACATTAAACCTCTCCTCTTATTGTTTTATCTTATTTTCACTCATAAGTTCATCCAATTATAGCTCCTGTGACATGCATATTATTTGTGGCATATCATTGGCATTCTCACATGTTCGATTTGGTTCTCAGTGTTTATATGGAGGAGCACCAAAAGGCCCACAGTTGAGAGATATAGACCGTGGGGCAGACATTGTTGTTGCCACTCCTGGTCGATTGAATGATATTCTCGAGATGAGGAGGATAAGCCTCAATCAAGTTTCTTATCTTGTGCTGGATGAGGCTGACCGCATGCTGGACATGGGTTTTGAACCTCAAATAAGAAAGATTGTGAAGGAGGTTCCTGCTCGTCGCCAGACTTTAATGTTCACGGCAACATGGCCAAAAGAGGTTCGGAAGATCGCAGCAGATCTACTTGTTAATCCTGTTCAAGTCAACATTGGCAATGTTGATGAGCTTGTTGCTAACAAGGCTATCACGCAGGTATTAGCTCTGAATATTTTTTGGTATTTTTTTTAATGGATAAATCTATCTAAAATATATTGTATGTTAACCCGCTTAAAATTTGGTGTTGCAGCATGTTGAAGTACTGCCACCTCTGGAAAAGCACAGACGATTGGAGCAGATATTGCGATCTCAAGAGCCAGGATCAAAGATGATTATTTTTTGCTCAACTAAAAAAATGTGCGATCAACTTGCTCGCAACCTTGCCCGCCAGTTTGGAGCTTCTGCTATCCATGGAGACAAATCCCAGAGTGAAAGGGATTTTGTGTTGAATCAGTTTCGAACTGGTAGGACTCCGGTGCTTGTGGCCACTGACGTTGCTGCCCGAGGGTTGGACATTAAGGATATCAGGTTTTGGACTGCCCTGTTTATTGTCATTTTTCAATATTTTGTTTTAGTATCATCTCTCTCTCTCTCTGAATGTTGTTCCTTCACATCCTGGCTTGTTTAGTAAGGGAATTGAAGTCAATATTTTTTGTTGCAGGGTGGTTATCAACTATGATTTCCCTACAGGTGTGGAGGATTATGTCCATAGGATTGGAAGGACTGGTCGGGCAGGTGCTAGTGGAGTGGCTTACACATTCTTTGGTGACCAGGATTCGAAGTATGCTTCAGATCTCATCAAAGTATTGGAAGGGGCCAACCAACGTGTCCCCCCAGAAATTCGCAATATGGCTTCGCGTGGAGGTGGGATGTACAAGTTCAGACGCTGGGGCTCTGGTTCGGGTGGCCGTGATGGTGGTCGTGGTGGATACGGTGATTCAGGTTATGGTGGAAGGGATGGTGGAAGGGGCGGATTGGGATTTTCCTCGCGAGACAGGTACACACGTTTTTTGGGTACTGTATGTGGAATTTTTGTTGCTTGCGTCACATGTTCTTGTAATAGGATAGTTTTGCTTGCTATGTTGGCTACTGTATTCTGAAAAATGACTGGGTTTTCTCTCCAGGTTTGACCGTGGTTACCAGAATGAAAATGATGCAGATGCTCGAGGGAAGCATGATATGGGCCGTAGTCGCAGTCGAAGCCCTGAAAAAGGGTTTGGTTGGAGTGATCGCAACAGAGGTTTGAATCGTGAACGTAGCCGTAGCCGTAGTCGCAGTCCACGTCCTGCCCGAAGTTTCCATCAAGCAATGATGGAAAGGGTGCCACCAAGTTTCCATCAGGCGATTACGGAAAAGGGTCGGCCACCCTCCCCAAACCGGAAACTGCATACGCCAAGTTTCCATCAAGCAATGATGGAAAAGGGTGGTCGGTCGTCCTCACCGCATAAAGGTTATGGTGATCGAGAGAGTCCTCGTGGTAACGGTGGTTACATGGAAGAAGCCGAGGAAGGCATGATACCTCAAGACGAGTGAAGTATCAAACGGGTAACTTTTCTGATGCCGTTCTTCTTCATTTGCTTTGACGGTGTTGTGACTGGAAATTGGTGGTGGTGCCTGTTGTGGCAAGGGTAAGCTGGTGTGGATTTTGAACATGGTGGAAGATGGATTTTTTTTTTTTTTGGTTTGTAGATCGGGGCTAAAAGTTTTCCCACAAACCCTTTTAGCTCTGCTAAAACTACATATTTTTTTTGTTGTCCCTTTTTAATTTGGTAGAAAGGAATACGGCAACGGCGAAAGCAACATAGTCAGCCAGTGACATCGTTTGTGTATCTGTCGTGTAGTTCTGTGACTTGCAAAACTTTGACCAGCAAACTGATTAAGAATATATTTATTTGTCAAGTTTACTGTCTTCGCCATTTTTGGTGGTTGGAAAATGATATTTTTCGAGCCGTTTAAAGTTTCGGTGGAAGGAAAAGGTAAGTTCAAGAGGAAATCGACTTTGTGAGATAGATCTAGTCTTTGAATATCAGTAGTTGTCCTTTTCATTTCTTTTATTTTGTTTCGTCTCGAACTGGCCGCGCAAGCAATACAAGCTCCCAGGGGTTATATGCTTGGTCGGAAGGATGGATGGAACGAGGATGGGGGGTGCCAATCAGGTTTTGCAAGTTTTCTGAAAATTTGGTGTATAATTTAACTTTATCCTAATCCCAAATCATTAATTTTTTTTTTATTATTTTGAGATTAACATTTACTTGCATAAAGTGAAAGGACATTTTAGAAGGAAAATAGACGAATGGTAATTACTTTTGGAAATTAAACATAACTTGTATCAGAAAATATTTATAACTTAGGGGGTGTTTGGTGAATGAGTTTGAGTTAAGATTTTTAAGTTTCAATAGTAATTTTTGTTGATTTTTTCAGAAAAGATAAAAAAATTTCAAGAAAAAGATAAAAATTGAGATGAAAAAATACAATTTAATTTAAAATAAGATGAAATATCAAACTTCCTCTGAAATCGATGGGTATCAATTAGCAACGCCGGAGCAAACTCTCTTCAACCAAGTATATACAACAAATAATTTATCCAAAAAAAAAAAAAGTACGTACAACCAATGGCTTTCTTTTCCAAAATGATAAATTGCGAGATTGGTTTTGGTTGTCTTCTTATTTTTATTTTTATTCTTGTAGTTGGGTTGATCTTAAATTCAAAATCGTTGTTATAGAAGTTCTTTTTATTAATTTTTAGACAGAATTGGATAGTGAGCATCATTTTTAACTAACTTAATTGATGGATTTTGTTAAAAAATAAATAGAAAGGATAGTAACATGTTAATAGTAAGGTTATTTAAGCTACCAAAAAAAAAAACAGATATTAAAATTATACAAATTTAAAAATTTAGAGATTAATCAAGTAGTTTACCTTCTTAAAATAAATAACTATTAATTACATGATTAAAAAATGGACTTTTACGTAATAATTATAGATATAAATGAGCAATTATTTTATGTTTAAAGTTTAAAAAAAAAAAAAGCTCCACTCTTAGGTATATAATAGAATTCTTCCACCTTTAAATTAAAAAAAAAAAAGAAGGAATATTTTATTTTTTTAATGAGCTGTGACTTCATCTCTCTCTCTCTCTCTCTCTCTCTCTGCGTACATGTTTCAAAAAAGAGTTCCTGAAAGAATAAGAAAAAGGAAGAAAATAAGTCATTTCATAAATATATAAAAAGAGAGGGAAGGAAATAAAATTAAATTTTTTTTTTCTATTCTCTCTCTAGTTTATCTTAATCACAGAATTCCCATGCAGTTAACTCTTTCGCTTTTCCTTTTTTTTTTTTTCTTTTCTTCTGATGAACTTGGGGGGTTTTATGCCAGATAGGTTTGTTTTTATCTGAAAAGGTAGACAGAAGTGCGTGAAAAATGGAAAATCTGCTACCTATGAAACTCCGTTTACCTTGTGAAGTGCAGCACAATAGTTCTTCTTAGACTCGATTCTTAATGCATATATCTATCTTGCTTTTTTGGCACCACACATGTATTCCATGCACTAACATTACGCCAACACATATTTCTGCTAATCAAGAATATTCACCGTCCTTTCATATATCTATACATATATTATACATATATTATAGAAAGCACAATAATCGCTACTGTGCATCCTTACTTCATCCAAAATGATTCGTTTTGGACGAAAAATTTTTAAATATATTTTTTAATCCTCCGGTTTTTTTTTTACACCAATTTTTTTTTTTTTTTCATTTTCGTCCTTTTTATTTTCTTTTCTTTTCAGACTTTTTTTTTTTTTTTTCATTTTAGCCCTTTTATTTAATTTCTTTTTGGACCATTTTTTTTTTCATTTGTCCTTTTCTTTTTTCGAACCAATTTTTTGTTTTTCATTTGTCTTTTTTTATTTTCTTTTCGGTCTTCTTTTTTTTTTTTTCATTTTAGTCCTTTTTTTTCCAGTCCTTTTTTATTTTCCTTTTGGACCAATTTTTTTTTTTGGACCTTTTTTTTTTGTACTTTTTATTTTTTGGTCCTTTTTAGGGCCGGTATTTTACGAGAACGACCGTAATAAATGGGTTTGGACCGATTAATAATTGGGTCGAAATTGGGTCGACACGTTTAACACGAAAATAAATGGGTCGGAAATTTGATTAACACGACATTTATGTTAGAAATTTTAAATTATTCTTTTTTTTTTTCGGACATGACACGGTGACACGACACGAAAACGACACGTAATTGGGTTTGGACCGCACGATTTAATTGTGTTTCGACATTTAACACGAAAATAAATGGACCGGAAATGGTCGATTGACGTTTTACGAATTGCCAGGACTCCTTTTATTATTTTTTCGTTTAATCCTTTTTTTTCCTTTTTTCTGGGCTCTCTCTCTCTCTCTTCCCATTTTAGTCCTTTTTCACGTAGATAATTTCTTTCATTTCAGTCCTTTTTATCTTTTTGGTTTTATTTTTGTTGCCTTTTTCTTGGGTCTTTTTATGTATATATTTTTTACTTCATTATTTTAATTTTTCTCTACTTAGATAAATTTTCTCAAATTTATTCCACATGTACATACCACATGCTCTCACAGTAGTGTGTGTGTATATACACACGCACTATGTTGAGACCAACTCAGCAAATGGCAGGTGAGAGTGGAATCGCTTAAATAAGAATTTCCAGGTTCAAAATTTGAGAGTATTTTTCTTTCTCTTCAATAAATAAAAACCATAGACACCAGATCGAAAAAGGGAAAAAAAGACGTTCTTACTCAAAAAAAAAAAAAAAAAAACTCCAATCTTTCCATACAAACTAGTGCAGATAGGGATTTTCCACTTCCAAATGAGAAAAAAAAGTGCGACTCACTTTTCAGTTCTTTCTCTATTTGTCTATAAATTTTTTTTTTTTTAGTAAATTGTGAAAAACAGCTTTTACAAATAGATATTTATATTTTTTTGTCATTTACTTGAATTTTTAACCTCTCTGTACTTAACTTATTGGAGAAAAAAACTAAAATTATAATTCGGATAGATAAAGGGGAGAGGGAGAGATATCAATGCAGCATATATACATACACGTTGAGTATGTATTTATATATTGCATATAATACACTTTTTTTTTTAAATTTTATTTCATTGGAATTGGATTCTAACTACTAATTATTGTAGGCAGTATGTATGCTTTATCTTTGACAAAAAGTAAATGAGCACTCTCTTATTTTTATTAAACTGAAGTCGGTAATTGAACCGTTTGTAAGTTATCAATTACATCAAAGGATTTTCTGTTCTCTTATCTATTTCTGGGTGCTACATCAACAATGATATTCCATATTATTTCGATGCTGTTTATAGGGACCCGTTTTGTTTATAAGTTAATGAGTTAAAATTTTTAAATTTGAATAGTAACTTATATTGACTTTTTAGAAAAGACAAAAATTTTTTTCAGAAAAAGACAAAAATTTGAATTTTAAACCTTAAGTTTAAACTTAAACTCCAAACGGAGCTATAGTTATACCAACATCGTATCTTAATATATTTAGGAGAAATACAGAGATAATATATAATTCGATTTTTAGTATTTTATGAAGCCCTTTGCCAAGGTAAAAAAAAAAAACTCACTCAATATTAGTACTCATTTCTCTTGAACCCAAGTACAGAAATTAATGTGAAAACAAATTACTTAATCCATATTTTCCTTTTATGTCTTCAACATATGCATATGCCATATTAATATCAAGTACTCTAAATTATGTGCCAATTTTGGTTCTATAGTGGGGGTCGTCAAAGTATATATATATATAGAACCAGGTTTAGTAATAGATTTATGATTGGATTTGTTTTTATTTATTGAAAACATTTAGATTTGTGCTAAGATTAATAGACATAACTGTGTGTTATAACTGTTACTTTTTCAAACAAAGCAAATTTGTAATAAGTTTAGTGAAAATTAAGAGTCATTAATTGAAAATGCATATTTGGGAGGCATATATATATATATATATATATATATATATATTGAAATGGCAGTTACATAAGAAGTGCATTTATGGTCACGGGTCATTGCTCAAACAAAGTTATTCGAGGTTTTAACTACATTGCCATAAGGATAAAAATTATATTTTTACAAAACCTCTGTTAGGAAATTAATTGGCAAAATATAATTATTATTCTGTTAGGAAAGTTATCTTGCATCCCTGTCTTTTTAGGAGAGAAAATTAATGCCGAAATCCACTACTATTATATATGCATTTTCTCTCTTAGCAAAATTTAGATTTGCAAATTTGTAATAAATAAATTTAAAAAAAAAACTACATTTTATATTAGATAATATATAGCCCACCTGGGAATGATTATCCAATAAAGAAAAGGCAAAAAAGAAGAAGAAGAAGAAGAAGATTTTGTACCTTTTACAAAACTTAGAAAGAATCCCTTTGAAAAATTGAAGGAAATAATCTTTGTTGAAAAAAGAAAGTTCATAACACATATAATTAAAATTTTTTTTTTTTACATTTCAAAAAATATTTTTTTTAAGGCAGTAAAATTACAAATATGTGTTTGGCTCTAAGCAATTTCCGCAGTTCTGTGTATGTATATATAAATATATTTTTTCAAATTTCTTTCGTAAGCAATGAACCATAGTTGACTTCTTTGTAATGCACTCTTATTATGATTAAATTGTATCATTTAAAGCTAAATTTGAACGAACATATTACAGGCTAAATTATTGTCTTTTCTTTAGTGCAACGCAGAGGGAAATTTTTTTTTTTAATTTTGATGCAAAGCCCTTTCAAACTTTTGTAGTTGTCGCAATGTAATGCACACTATCTCTCCACCGTTTGATTTCACCAAGAACATGCGATTTTAGTGCTGATATAAAATGATCATGATCAACAACTATGATTTCAAAAGATAATTATCACATTTCTTTAATAATACAAAAGATAAACATGACTTGAGAGGTATATAAATCACTCCTGCATCGATTCCTATATAGGTAAAAAAAAAAAAAAAAATTAGCCTAAAGAAAGCCTCACATGTCTTCCACGTGCCATTTACCATACTTGATAAAAATTTTCCTCATTTGCAAGCCCACAGATAACGACCTAATCATTTTATTTCACTACCCTAAATTTCTTTTTTTTTTTGTTTTTGTTTTTTTGTTTCCACCGCCTTGAAAAAAATTCTGCGTCTTCGAAGCTCAAGAGCCACAAGCAACAAGCAATGTCGACCGTTCGATCAAGATAGAGACAACGGCTAGATCTGTTTGGGTCCCATCTCACCTTGTCCCTCTCCGCTATAAAAACACCCTATTTACCCCTCACCATTAACCCACCCTTCCTTCCTTTCTTGAGCTTTTTTTTTTTTTTCTCTCTTCTCCCTTTAGTTTGCATGTCCAGCAACTTTTAGAGAGAAGAAAAAAAAGGATAGCAAAAATGAAAGACACAGATTTTCCTTTCTTTCAAAACCTTTTGCATGGAAGTTCCTTCAAGCACCTTGTTGTCAGCAATGGTGTAATTTTTCCCTTAGGTCCTTCTCCTTCTCCTTCTCCTTCTCCTACTCCTAGTCCTAGTCCTACTCCTAAGGGCTTGCTCCAAAATTCCTTCCCAAATTTTGATCAAAATCCTCAAAACCTCTTTCTCAACATCAATGGGTCATCATTATCAAATCTCAATTCTTCTCCTCAAATTAGTCTTGGTCATTTCACCACTAAATCCTTGTTTGCTCTTCCAAACATTAGTACTAGCAACAACAACAGCATTTTTCATGGAGTGGTCTCATCGTCGTCATCGTCATCGTCATCGTCATCATCATCAAAGGGTCAAGATTTGAATATCCGCCGCAATTTCGCCTCATCTTGTTCTTCTTATGCACTCCCTCTTGCTCCTCCAAGTGCACGAAATGGGATCTTGCATGGCATACCAAGCTCTAAGCCCTATTGGGGTACTCAAGCCCTGATGATTCAAGCCCCCCAGCAGCAGCCTGCTCATGTGCCTCATCATCATCATCATCATCATCATCATCATCAGACCAACGTCGCAGATCCCTCTCTCACTCTCATCAAAGATTTGGGCTCCACCAAAGGTAATTTGCCTGTTTCTGATCCTGATCATGATCATCCTCATGATCATGATCTTGATAAGAATAATCATGTTTCATGCGTAAGCACTCCTGATCAGAAAAGCCAGCAAAAGAGATCAGTGGCTGCCCAGAAGAAGAGGAGCAGGAGGTTGAATGTTGTGAGAAAGCCATCCAAGGCTCAAAAGAAGCCCAGTGTCATCAAAGGCCAGTGGACTCCTCAAGAGGATAGGTATTTACATATATATATATATATATATATCTATTTCATTTTGGTTTTTTTTTTCTTTTTTCCTTTTGTTTAATATTACTGATTTTTTTTGGGGGGTTTATTTTACTCCCTTTGTGTGTATATTTTGGTATTTCAATTGTTGATTTTTTTTTTTCCAGGGTGTTGACGCAATTGGTGAGGCGTTATGGAACCCGAAAATGGTCAGAAATTGCAAAGACTCTAACTGGTAGAGTCGGAAAGCAGTGTAGGGAGAGATGGCACAACCATCTGAGGCCTGATATAAGGGTATAATTCTTTAACCTATTCCTTTCTTGCTATTATACCTTCAACATATACAAAATGCATTTTTTTTTTTTTTTAGACAATATATACAAAATGCATTTCAATAGACATGTTTTTTCAAGAGGAATATCGACATACATATTTTGATACATAAAGAAAAAATTGATATTCTTATTGATCTAATAAACTTATTCCTGTGGCAATTAAATTTATATATATATATATATTTGGATTTTCTCAAATGCATTTTTGATCTGGATTTAAGGCGTGGTTTTAAACACAATTGGTTATTTATTTATTGTTTTTTTTTCCTGCTTTTTTGTGAATTATAAACGTTTTTTGACGCGTGTCTTTTAACACGTGAAATTGTAATTCTATCTTTTATTGTCATTGTTATTACTTAACTGGCGCATTGTGTAATGACATTTCTGTCCACGTACTGAGTAACGGAAAACTCGCAAGTTGGGTTGGCACTCACATATATTGTCACATGGCAATCTGTGGGCTCCCTACTGCCATGCGAGCTTATCAGTCCAGCTAAGAACGATGCGATTTCTTGATATCGAGTCGTGTAATGACCTTTTTTCCTTTTGTGGACACTCACTTGATTATTATTGTTGTAAATTTATACATCACAAGCATGTTTATTTATTTATTTATTTATTCTAGTTTTCAAAGAAAAACCCAACTCATAAGTCATTTATATTAATGTTAAAGGTGAAAATATTTGTTAGTCAACTATAAAATATATAACAAAACGTTATACTCTTGATAATTATAATTATTATATAGTCCTAGTTCTCAGACGTCTAATATGGTAATCAACTTTTTTATAGTCATAATATTGTGAAATTGGAATAAGGTTTATAAATTTAGTAGAGTGATTACTGATATATACTGATACATCTCAAAACTATAACATCAGTTGCACAGAGTGTTAGCTATGGTTTCTCACATTTTTTGTCATGCCATAAATGTATATATATATATATATGCATATGTATTTGACATTTCCTTTATTAAGGAATCTACACTTTTAATTTTTTTTTTTAATCTCAATGTTACACACATACTTGTACTTGAAATTTCGAACCCTAATTCTTGAAGGGAAAATTAGGTCATGCACTCACTCCGTAATACATATGTTCCTTTTTACCTTTTATGATTTATCTCGTCATGGACAACATTCTTCTTACGTACCTCTGCAATACATATATATGTACACACGCATCAATATATATATTTTTAGTATATATATAACATGACTTTGAATTATCAACGGCAGAAAGATACTTGGAGCGAGGAAGAGGACAAGATTCTGATCCGGGCCCACGAAGCGCTCGGAAACAAATGGGCGGAGATCGCCCACAGGCTGCCGGGCCGGTCGGAGAACACAATCAAGAACCACTGGAACGCCACCAAGCGTAGGCAAAACACCAAGAGGAGGAACAACACAAACGCCAACGGCAATATCTTGCAGAATTACATCAGGAGTCTCACTACTAACCAAAACGACAACAGCAACAACAGTTACGACGACATTGATGTCGACGAAAACGACAACGGCGACGGCAATTACACCGACAACAACACCGCGTCGGCTGACCAGGATGATGATGACCAAGACCTGGGCCGCGGGGTCCCAATGCAGCTTCACTCGGAGAACAACTCGGACGTGACTAGTGTGGATAATTGGGGCAGTAATCCAGCGGCTAATCTGGTTTACAGCCACAACATTAATGGTGAGGCTCTCAATGGTGGTATTAATATTAATCTGGATTTGGAAAACGACAAGAGTCTGTACTTCGAGAATTACGGTTTCAGGTCGTTTCTGGACGAGATGACTTACGCCGGCACGGCGGCGGCGGCGGCGGCGGCGATGGAGAGGGAGAGCAATGTGGACTTCCAGATGCGGAGTGAGATCGAGAGCCTCATGAAGGGTCCTTGCGAGGTCAAGAAGGAGATGGACTTGATGGAGATGATCTGTCAGGGGAGGATTTGAGTTCGAAAGACTTCTTTCCTGTCGTATTGGGCCAGTTCTATGTCGTATGTCGCATGGTTGATGTCGTATTGTATCAGTTCTTGTCGTTTAATGTCTTAATGGGTTAGTTCTTGTCGTTTATGTCGTGTTGGATCAGTTGTTGTTGTTTTCTATTTTAGGGAACCCCCCCCCCCCCCCCCCCACCAAAAAAAAAAACTGCTTTTAATTTTCGTTTTAGAATCAATAGCGTTTACTCCACAGAAAGGCAAAAACCTAGGATTTGAAACCAGAAAAAAAAAAAAAAAAAAAAGGAATTATATAATCCAATTGAATGTGCGGGAGAGAGTCTATAGGTGTTGGTTGTCCTTTTTTTTTTTAGTTCTAAATTGTGTCACAGAGTCTGTTGGTCGTAATTTCCCTTCTGTATGGGTAGTTTGGACAAACAAGTGATGAATTTAGTTTGCAATTTGAATTTCGCAATTTGGATCATATTTTGTTCTTTTATTATTTATTATTTTTGTCTTTTTGTTGATTAATTCGAGCCTTATATTCAGTTATGAGTTAATAGGAATATTTATGTGATTTATCGGTTTTAGTTTCTGGTCAGAGTTTACGTGAAATTATCGTTTGACTACTTAAAAATAAAATTCTTTTTGACAATCAAGCAAAAATTAAAACAAAAATGCTTTTCAATTACCAAGTTCTGGTAAGGTGTGGATTTTCTCAAAAATGCATTAATTCTTAGATATGGTTTTAAGGTGTGGTTGTGTACACTTTTGGTTATTCATTTACTATATATATTCTATAAATGTCTGCGAATTATATGCTCTTTCAGGCGTGTCTTTTAATACATGAAATTGTAATGTTACCTTTTTTTTGTCATTGTTATTACTAAATTGGCGCATCTTGTATTGACAGTTCTGTCCAATTGAATGACATAAAACTCACAAGTTGAGTTAGCACTCACATACATTGTCGCATGGCAAGCTGTGGGGCCCATACTGCCATGCGAGCTTTTTGATCCAGCTAAGAATAGTGATGGTGCGTTTGATAAAACAGTTTGAAATGAAATTTTTAAGTTTGACTTGATTGATTTTTTAAAAACTAGTTATAATTTTTGTTGATTTTTCAGAAAAAGATAAAAATTAAGATGAAAAAGTACAGTTTAATTGGAGTTGAACTTGTGAGCCAAACATACCCTGAGTTTTCTTGATATTAAGTCCTGTAACGACCTTTTTCCTTTTGTGGACACTTATTTGATTATTATTATTATTATTATTATTATTATTTGAAATTGCTTACTTGATTAACATTGACAAAAGAAAAATTGTTGTTGAGTTTATTTATTTATTTTAGTTTAAAAAAAACCCTAATAAATTATCTATATTAATGTTAGAGGTGTAAAATATTTGTTAGTCAAATACAAGATATGTTACAAAATGTGCTACTCTTCACCATTGTTTTTATTAAATAATCAAAATTATTATATAGAACTAGTCCTCAGATATCTAAAATGGTAATCTACTCTTTCGTTATCATAATATTGTGAAATTAAAGTAAAGTTTATAAGTTGTATTAATTGTTTTATCTTCTTTGCATAATATTTATAGAGTAATGAATAATCTACTTCACAACTTATAACATTATCTGCAAAGAGTGTTAGCTATAGTTTTTCACATTTTTCTCACGGCATTTATGTAAATATATATTATATGTTTATTTATTTATTTATTTATCCATACACAAACATGATAAAAGTTGAATTAATTTCTTGTGAAGCTGTCTTTGCTCTATATATGTATTTCAAATTTCCTTTACTGAACTTTTAAAATGTAAACATCTTCTCGTACAGCTGATCAAATTATCTCAATCTTCGTCCTTAAAAATTAAAATGTTAAAAAAAAAAAAAAAAAAAAAGAAGAAGAAACTCAATATTACACACATACTTATAAATTTTAAAAAAATGTAAAACAAAAATATACTTATAATTTCCATAACGTACTTACGATTTCGTTTATGTCGTATTGGGTCTGTTCTTGCCATTTATGTAGGACTATATTCTGGCCGTTTATGTGGAGTGGGTCATTTCAGTTCTTTCGTTTTAGTCGTATGTTTCTTGTCGTTTTCTAGTTTAGAGGGGAAAAACTGCTTTGAATTTTTGTTATTTTTTCGTCTTCTATGCTCCGGTAGAGTGGAAAAGAGGAAGGGAAGAAAATAGATGAGGGATTTTAGGATGGAAAATGATAATTAGGAGTGATTGGTAGGAGGGAAATTTTGATAGAATGGAAAAGTGGAGAGAATAATTTAAAGGTGGGTCCCATAAAAATGTGTGTTCTTAAATATGAAAAGATTTTGTGGGGAAAAACTTTGAAAGCAATAAAGAATTTTACATTTACGCAATTGCTCCTGTTATCCATCAAAATCTTAGTCAAAAACAAAATATGATTGGTAATATAAGGGTGTAATAGTAATTATAGTAATAGTAATTTTTCCATTCCTTTGATTTTACTTCCAATACCAAACAAGAGAAATTGAAATGATTTTCTTTCCACCTTCTTATACCAAACAACCCAAGTAAAAATCAAAGTTCTTTCTTTTCTTACAATTTTCATTCTATTATAATTTTCTTTTCTCTCTTATTTTTTTTCTTCCTACCAAACGGAGCATTAGTCTGTTGGTCATAATTTCCCATCTGTGCGGGTTGTTTGGACGAAAAAGTTACAAATTGAGTCTGCAATTTGAATTTCGCAACTAGGATCATATTACTCATCTTTATCTTTCTTTTTATTTTTTTGTTTGTCATTTTGTTGGATTAATTTTAGCCATTTATATTCAGCAAGCAGTTAATTGGAATATTTATGTGATTTATAGGTGTCCCAATTTGTCGGTTATAATTTCTGGTCAGAGTGTGTGAAACTTTTTTAGTTTTTTTTTTAATTGCATTCAAACTACATTAATACAAACTAAAATAGTGATGACTCTGTAAGACAAAGACATATTTAATTGAAATTGCTTTGGTTTCACCAATGTCATCTTAAAGAAAAAGATGGATGCCTTAAACATCACATTTTATTACGGAAAAAATTCACATCACGATCTGACACACACAAGACTTTTTTTTTTGGTGACAAAAAAACATTTACAATCGACAAAAAACTATTGTTTGACTACTTAAAATATTTTTAAAAAATGAATGTAAAATTATCGTTAAACTAAACCTACAACTATATTAGAATTTCCTTTTGCAAAAAAAATAATAATAATAATAAAAAAAATAACTTTACAATTACGAAGTTGATTTCCCATCCAACCCCAACACCCACGCCCACGCCTTTTTCCTTTCAACATCCTAACTGATCATGCAACCTTCGGCTTTGGCTTGACACGTTTGGCTCTCGAGTACAAGAAGACTCCAGCAAGAGCCAGAGCAGTCCCTGCCATCAAATTAAGCCAGCAATAAAGTTCACTTTTGTCCATTTTGGTATTACTAGTTAAGCAATCAAATTATAAAGTCCTGAACTGAATATATATATATATACACACACATAAACATATATACACACACACATTTATATAGCAAATTACCAAAGGAGTTGGTGGGAGAAACAGTTGTTTGGAAGAATATGACTGAGGATACTATGACCACCACACGCTTTGCACAATTTCCTACTGCGTGAGTCACAGGTGTTACCATCTGTAGTATCATATACGAAACCTGCCACATCCAACAAATCGGGTTGTGATTTTTTTTTTTTTTTTAAGAATTGGGATAAATAGAAGTACTCTCTTAGTTACATCGTGAGCATTAATTTAGCCGTGTCATTATATGTATCTTAATGATATATTAAAATTATAAGATTTTTATACAATTTTAGATCAATCTTAGTTACGTCTCCCAAATTATATGTCATTTTTACTTTGTCTTATGAACTTTAAAACTCTCACTTGGCCCACGGCATTTTTGGATTAATCACATATAATCCTTTTCTATTAGAACCTTAGTTAAAAACCAATAGGAAAGAAAGAGAAATTAGTCTTACTTAACCGCTTTTTATCAGTTTGTTTTTAACACCAAACTCAAATAGAAGAGATCAAATGGGATTAGATTAAAAATTTAAAGGATATAGTAAGAGTGTCTAAAGCTCTTAGAACAATTATAACTGTACTCCTTTCCAGTGAAAGAAAATTATAACTATCAGTGCACTCACCTGCTGGTAAGCATGGAAGCAAAAACCTGCCAGAATTGATCTCACACATAGCCATCTGATGTTCAATCCTTGGCTTGCCTGAAACATTGACAGAAGGGATATTGGACAAGTCCTCTTTGCAAGTTGTTTGTTTATATATATGCATATAGATACATATATATATATATATAGTAGAAGTTAGTAAAATACGGAACTTACTGCAGATTGCAGGTAAGAAGGACTAAACTTAACTCCTTCCAATAAAATAGCCGAGGGAATCAAGAAGATGAAGGAAATAATCGTTATTACCGAAAAAAGATTGATGTTGTCCAAAGTTTCCTAGTCAGAAGAAACAAAGTGGGGACACTGGTTTAATTACACCAGAAAAAATTGAGAATGTAAACTGGTAAAAGGAGGAGTTTCATAATCTGGTTATATGAAAAAGTTTACCTCTTGGTTAACCATGACCTTCTTGCTGAATACATTACGTGATTGGTTAGTGAGATTGGAAGCCATTGCAGTGCAGAATCCAATCCTGTCTCAGAAAACGAAAGAACCGTGCGAATCTTGTAAGAATCAAAACCAGTACCGATAATCTAATAGCTGAAGCTACTCTATAGTTGGGCAATTTCTACGAAATACACTTCTGATAGCGTTATACTTTTTGACCACAATATTTGTATCAGAAACTGTCAGTTCTACGTACCATTTTATTTTGATGTGATTTTGACCTGATTTATCATTTAGAAACGTGTAATACTAGTACCATGGATGGACCCCTATGATTAAGTAATAGGTCGTGTGTTGCTTTTTTGTGAAGCGATTTGAACTGAAAACGTCTCTTACCAATTGAAAGAGGCCTCAGTGAAGGATGCCAGTGCCACTCCACCAACAATTGGCACAAGGGAAGAAACTACCCAAAACGTTGGTCTCTGTGTGCACATAGGAGAAAGAGAAGGGGAAAAAAAAAAAACCAGTTGAATGATTTAGTAATTCTGGTTATCCAAGAAAGACACAAGTTTGATCACCAACTGTCTCAATCAAATGAGGTAGGGCAAGTTTGACATTGCTTTTTGAAGCATACAAAAGCAGTTCGCAGTTTTTACATCTACTTTTGTAAAAGTAGAAGTAATGCTTTTTTCTCAAAAGCACAACAATCCGAAATCGAGGTCTAGTTTAAAAGCGCTAACTAAAATAATTATATCTGGCAAACAAATAAAACATACTCTTAAGTTAAAAAAACACCCTCTCCAACAGCTTTTCCTTATAGTTGATACTTGACGGGGTAGGTTTTCTTTACAGTAACTATGCCGCTGTTGGAGATGAAAATTTTAAATTAGAATCGGTTGATTTTTCAAAAACTAATTATAAATTTTGTTTATTTTTCAGAAAAGATAAAAATTGATATGAAAAAATACCATTTAATTAGAGTCAAAATAACTTACCAAACGGAACATGTGTGTTTCTGTAAGAGCTATAACAGTACCAAACTGACCTTTATATATATATATATATATATAGAAATACACATATATGCAAGCTGTAAGAGCTACAACAGTAATGAACTGGCCTCTATATGCACACACACACACACACATGAATGGGAAAGAAAGGTCTTCTTACCTCTGCAAGAAAGAGGGCAGAGAGTAGAACCGTGAAAAATGGCTCCATGGCTTTGATTGTGTGAGTGAAAGAAACAGCAACTTTTCCAAGACTGATGTTGGTCAACATGTTTCCCAGCGTGTGTGCCAGGGCCAGTGGTAGGATTGCTGCAAGCTGGAAAGTAATTTTATTGATAGGTTCACAACAAGACTGCTGATCTTTTTTTATTTTTATTTTTATTTTAACACTAAAAAAGGAATAACCTGAGAGCGAGTAATCTTTGGTCTGGTGTAGAGATTCAAACCCCACATTAGGAGAATCATCACGGTGCCACACCCGGACTGAAACGCTGTAACCGTCGCTGGAAATGGATAGACTTTCAGAACCTATGAACAAGCTGTAGCTTTTAAACTCTTATAAACTCTCTTGAGTAATCAAACTCAACCATCTAATAAAAAATCCCAGCAAAAATTCTCCCCCATTCATTTTCACTTTGACTAGTTTTATATTTCCTTTTGCAGTTTCAGTTGGTACTAGTTCAAATATACTTCGTTTTTTTTTTTTTTTTTTTTTTTTGAACTTGTGGGTGTAGGAAAAACTCTACATCTTATGGTAGAGTTAGGTGTGAAATTATCCTTAATTTATGGCTGCAATCACGAAAAATTTGTTCTCTTTTTTTTTTTTTTTTTTGAAGTTTCGTGAAAACCGGATATTTAGAATGTCCTTTTCAATTGAAAATTTAATTCTCAAAACAAGTCAAACGCATGATAAGCCAATTATATGAAGCCAGAAAATAAATTAACCACAATCAAAATCACCAATATTTGCAAAGGAAAACGAGAAGGTGAAAAGGAATTAAAGCTTCAAAATGTGAGTACCGAAAGGACTTATATGTATGGATAGAGTGCTAACCTGTTTGTTAAAGATGTTGAAATAAATGTTCAAAAGATACCAAATGCCAAACATGGATCCAAGCTGCAAAGTCTGAGCCAATTCAGCTTGTTTCGCATCCTCGCTAGCACTCCCAGGCACCAACGCGGCTCTCGCTAACAAATTGCGGCATTGTTGGTTCGGGACAAGGCAGGAGGCTGAGATTTGAGCTTTGGAATGTAAAGAGTAAGAAGAAGAAAATGTGTCCAAAGTTCTTTTCCATGAGACTCCGCAACAAGAATGGCGGCCTAATTGTACCAAAGAGAGCGAGTGTGTGAGTACGGGTACTTTCGCATTAGAGTTTCGATTAGGAGGTTTCAGAAATGGAGTTAAAGGAGACAGAGAAAGTGCAGGGTTCTGCATTTTTTTTTTTTTTTTTGGGTTTGGTTTGGGTTTTGGGAGAGCAGAGAAGAGAAGAGACGGGTTTTTGTGGTCTTCAACGTTGCATGAAAAGCGACTTTTGTGAAACGACGTCGTTTCTTGTTTGCTCATAGCCATTTTCCCTGTGGTTCTTCGTGCGTCGATCTTTTGTGGTCCACGGAAATGTACGGTGAGTTTTCGTGTTAATTTTTTCCCTTTAACTCCAATATAAAAATTTCAATTCTGTTTTTGTTTTGTTTTTTGTTTTTTTGTTTGTTTTTTTTTTTTTTTAAATCAACTGATTTTTTAACTAAAATCAATTTTAATCTAAACATTTCAACTTAAACTGACCAATCAAATGGAGAGTTTGTGTGTTAGGTATAGTGTGTACTCTACTACTCTCTCTCTCTTTTCAGATCATATATATATATATATATATTTTTTTTTTCAAATCATCAGTGTGCACATGTTAACTCACTATGACCATCCCGTTTATGGTCGTGACTCATGACTTAATGTCCGCCATGAGTTGTTATTTTCTTCTAACTATAGAATGGACAACATGTCACGTGGAAAGTCACGTGATGCCACAGACTTGAGTGGATAGGGATTATTATGTCAATAAGGAAAAGGGTTACTGTCATTTTTTATCTTTGAATTATAAGCTCAATCTCATTAGAGTTCTTAAATTTTAAAACATCTCAAAACTAGTTCTCATATTATTAATTTGTATTATAATAGTTATTCCTTTCCAAAAAATTACCACGTGAAGATCAAGTGGGTAATATGTTAGTATAATGTTAGATTGTAGGTATATTAAGGATTTACAAATTCTAAAATTGAAATATGTAACATGAAATAGATGAAATTACCTAAATTAAGTAATCAAAATCCATTTTTTGGAAATGTTTTATAGGGAAGGAATATCATAGAGCAAATTAATAGTTTAAGAATTGATTCTTAGACGTTTTAAAGTTCACGATTAAAATATGATTGAATCCACGAGATAAAAACAAATTCTATCACTTTCTAATTGTTTGATTTTAATCTAAATGAATTGAATATGGCAATACATAATTTGACATATTAGGAATGGTAAGGGGGGTAGTGTGTGATCAGGAATGTTTTCCAATCCCTATCTAAATCGAATGCTAATCAAGGACAAAAATTTCAATGAGTCAAAAACAAAACACAAGGTTGGAGTGGATCGTAAATTGAATATAAATTCATTTTGTCCCCAAACAAACCAAATTCAACTAAACAAAACAAATTCTAACCAATTATGTATTAGGATCGTGATTGATACTGAATATATATATATATATTATTAAATAAGAAAAGCATTTTTTTTTTTCATGAATATGTCAATTGTGATTGATAGGACCAATTCAGGGATGAGAAATTATCCCCATTCTCACCCTAACCCACCCCGTTAACAGTCCCTGCCTTGTCTTTATTAGGGGCGGAATTCATCCATAGGAATCCGATCACTTTCAAATTGTCTAATTTTAAACATAATGCATTAAATAGACACATTTTTGAATCTCTAGTTCTGGGGTATTTAGCTCTGTTACCCCCTGAACTTATCGGGCTTTAGCATGTTACCCCCTAATCTTTTAATTTTGGCAACGCACCCTCAAACTTGCTTAAATCTTGCAATTAGACCCATTTTCGCAACAACCGTTAAAAATGTGACAGAAGAATCCGTGTCCTTCACGTGCCATTTCACATGATGGCGTGTGAAGGGAAAACAGAGGGTTTGATCCCTTTTTTCCAAATTCTGATACTCTTTTGAAGTTTTTCTCGCCATTTTTCAATTGTTATTTGCCTCTTGCCCACTGGATTCCCTTGGAACACCGGTTATCCAACATTTTTGAAGTAATAATACCCACAAAAAAAGGGGGGGGGGGGGGAGAAAATCAGAATTTCAAGAGATAAATGATGGACATGCTTCTGTCATTTATGGTTTCGTTTGCCAAAAACCAGAATTTCAAAAGTTTCTTCTTCAGCAAATTCCCTTTTGCGTTTGATTTGCCCAACACAATGAAACTCTTGGCAGAAAAAAAAAAAAAAAAAAAACCCTTCAGGTCTCCTTTGCAGATTCTCAAACCAAAGAGTAATATATATAATCTTGCACAAATCACAGCCCAATACAGGGCGATTCACCGTAATCCTGATTTTCCTAATGTAAATCATATCGTCTCTATACAAAATCCCGGTCCTTCATCCAACTCTCCTTTTGCTTTTTTTTTTTTTTCTTCAATTTTTTTTTCCTTGAAAGCTTACCCAATCATGTGGATAGAAACAAGAAAATACCCAGATGGCTTCCATGAGCATAGAGCTTCCTATGTGGATCAACAATGTCACCTTCGACAACGGTGAACCCAAAGTCTCTTGTGCTATCTTCAGAGGGTCTTCACGGACGCGAAAATGCAGAGAGAGAGAGAGAGAGAGAGAGAGAGGGCTCATGATAAGAAGAAAGTTGATTCCAAGATCCAAGTTTGGGCCGTGGCAGATTGTCCCCGGCGTTGGATGACGCCGACTAAGCAAGCTTGAAATCACCCTTCTTGATCAGGGTGTTTGCTTTGCTTTTTGAAATGGTTTTTCTTTTAGTCTTTTGTTTTTCTTTTTCAGAAATGGGTGATACCACTTATTCCTCTTCAAAACCCCACACATGAGTAGCGCACGGTATTTTCCGTCACTGATCTAACACTGTTTGTGAAATGGGAATGATTGCAAGATTTAAACGAGTTTAGGGAGTGAATTGCAAAAATTAAAAAATCAAGGGGTAACTTGCCAAAGTCCGACAAGTTCGGGGGGTAACAGAGGTAAATACCCCTAGCTCTGGGACAACGTGACAATTAGGCACGCACGATGACCATATAAATATTTCCTTATCATAAGATAAATAAGGAAAAGATGAAGCAGAAGAAGACGAATCCAAAAAGTCAACAAGTGAGAACAAGACTTCCTATACCTGCTTACCATTCATTCAGTGGTGATTCGGGCACATTTGGATAAATGCAAGGCATGGATTTATTGTCATGTGTGTACTGAATTTGCTGAGCCCAGAGATGTGGCTTTCAGTGCTTTTCAAAGCCAGATATTTCTGTATCGAATAATTTGGAACTCCACTTGCCTGGGAGAACCATTCTGACTTCTGAGAGCTGGAACTTACATATGCTTTCACATTTGAAAAACAATTTCACTTGAATGAAATTCTTCTTTAGAAGATAATTTACGCGAATGAAAAAATCAATAAGAATAAAGTTATTTCAAAAGTATCTCCGAGGACATTTGAGAAATGCCTAAAATATTAAGTGAAACGTCTAAAAACACTAGTCATGGCTGCCATACTTTTCTCACACTTAGTCAATCTCTTCCCGACCGCTTTTACCACAGATAACCAATAGGGTGTCCAGGAATTACTAATCAAAATTGCTACCAAGAAGATCAAAATCTTGGAGTATAATTTACAACAAAACAAATCTTATAACCTCCTACTTACATGGAAGAGGAGCTACGATGTTTATGAGAAGCATTTGAGTCTGGCAAACGTCAAATAGCCAGTATGACCTTTAGCCTCAGCACACGGCCTCGCCATTGCTATAGAAGATCCTTGAGTTTCCTGCACATTGCTTCCTTCGCTTGATTGTTGTCGCCTCTTCTTGGATGGAAGCACCCCAACTGAAACACAGTTGTCACCCTGGCAGCCCTCCAGTTTTGCTTCTCGAACTTCATATGCACGAAGGAGTATCTCGAATGTCCTTATATCTAAATACAAGCAGAAGATACACCAACATTATGTGAATAACCAACAAATTGCTAAGATCAAAAATTTGAAGGAATAAAGTCATACAGAACATGCAAGTCCAGAAAACACTAAGCCCAAAGGCAATTGTTGGATGATAATTAGATCGCTTACCTGTAAAGTTTTCTCTTAGAGTTTCACACGCTCGTTGAACTTGCTCAATACATGGAGAGAAGGAACACAAAACCCCATCGTCTTTCAACATTTTCCCTGCTGAAGGAATGGCCAGCCAGGGCTGAGGTAGGTCCAGGAAGACGGAATCCACCGTACCTGCAAATTCATTCGGAAATCCTTCACCCTGAATGTCTCTGACTCCAACAGTGATCAAGCTGCTTAGCCCTGTCTTCTCAAAATCCTCCCTTTAGAGATTCAAAATGTCAGTCTACGAAGTAAACTCCTTGAAATACTTACCCACATGCCAAAAAGTAAAATTCCACTTAAATCACAACTCAAAAAAGTGAACTTCAAGTTACTATGTTTTGGAAAGTAAAAACATAAGCTTTTCATCAAGTGAAGAAGGAAAATCGTTACCTAGCCGAAGCTGCTCTTTGTTCATGGAAATCAAACGTATAGACATGCCCTTTCGGAGCAACAGCCCTTGCAAGTGATGTAGTTAAAGACCCGCTTCCGGTTCCCGACTCCAAAACCACGCAACCGGGAACTATTTCCAAATACATGATCACAAAGCTGATATCCGCAAGGTAAAGAATCTGGGTTCTGTGGCTTAGAACCAGAGTCCACAACTCAGGAGTTGGAGCTAGCAAGTAAATAAATCCACCCTTGTTGCTAAAAACCTTAGTCCCAAAAGGCTTCCCAATCCAATCTGAATGTTTAAACACACCAAATCGGTTCTGGAGAACCGAACCCTCACTTACTTTAACAGCTCTCATGTTGTCATGCCTCTCATAAACAATAACCAGATCTCCATCACCAATGCAACGAGTGAAAGACAACTTTTTCGCAGGCTCAATAGCAAGCATCCTTTAAAATCTGAAAAATATCAATGCCAATATCAATTCTCAACCAGACAGCTAGTCAAATACCAAAAAACATATATATATATATATATGTATGTATCATGTATGTATGTATGTATGTATATGTGCGTTATATATAGCCACGGCTGGCTCTAGGGTAAAGCCATCAAGGTTGGGAAACTTTTTTAAGTAATTATCCATTAAGGTCTCAAGATATTCGAATTAATCATGAATTAGGTTTTATCCAAAATAAATCCTATTACTGAGTACTGAGAATTTCGGGATTTTGTTTATTTATTTTTGGGAAATCAGAATGACAAAAGAGATTTCATCACACTTAGAATTGAAATCAAGAAGCAAAAACTAAATCAAATAGGAAAATTTCGGATAAACGCCTTGAAGAGGGAAAACCCTACCTTTTTTCTCCAAAAAGTTTTGCTGCAAAAATTGGCCCTTCTCTTCTACTCAGTGGAAACGCTCAGTGGTGAACCCAACGACGGAGATATGCTTCTACTGATGGGTGAGAGAAGACAGGCGAAAAGAAGAAAAGGACAATGGAAAGGAAGAGGAAAACGGCGGGGAAATATAAGGTACATCTATAAGTAAGTAATATAAGGTAGCACAAGGGTGTTTGGTATGTTAGTTTGAGTTGAAATATTTTAATTATAATAGTAAATTTTTTTGAATTTTTAGAAAAGATTAAAAATTTTTTGAGAAAAAGATAAAAACTTTTTAGAAAAAAGATAAAAAAAAATTTGAAATAAGTTTGAGTTAGAATGTTTGTCAAACTCACCCTAAGTGTACGTTTATAAATTTTAGAAGCTTTGAGGGTCAAAACAAAATTTTTTTGAAAAATTTTTGTTAACAAATCCCTGAGTAATTACACTTGACTTTTATTTCTACAAATAATAATGTCTTTTTAATTTCGGCCATAATCATGCTATTTGCAATTTTTCTTTTAAGAGGAAAGAAAATTTAGAAAAACGGATTAATCTTTAAATGTTTTATTTTTAATTTATCGTATTGTTTTCTTTTTAATATTATTAATAAAAATCATGGGAAGAGACACAAGTGACAGTAATTTACTCTCACATCGTGTATAAAAAAGCATGATTTATAATGCTTCTTCTATTTAAAAGGCTTAGAAAAAGAAAAAGTAGCAAGTGCATAAATATTTGACAAAATCCCATTGTCAATGGATTAGTTCGATCCAAAACTTGAGATAATGGGTGTAATCCGAAAAAAGATTCATAAGTAATTGTTAATGTAGTTGAAGTTAATAAATTTTGAGGAGTCGGTATCAATTTATACCTAATTGCTCCACATATAGTTCCTCTAACCATATTTTCTAAACGAACCAGGGCCAATGCGAATCGATTTTGTAAGAGATCCGTTACAGAACGAATACGAATACGTGGTTATATAATTTGTAGAAAAAACTAGTGTTTAAGTCTCTATTTAAACAATGCAATGGTGTCGTTTATTTCATAGAGTAGTTGAAACTGTCATATGTGTCACTGTTAACATTGCTATAGTAAATAGATTAGTAATTAATTAACATTTTTGCAATAAGATAAAAGTATTTAAAATAAATAATAAATTTATTAAATAAATTTTAGAAGTATTAATCAAATAAAAAATTAATCATTAGTTAATTAATTAATATTCATATACTATTTATTTCTTTTTAATGAGGAATTATCCTTTAAATTAAAATAAAATACAAACATATTATTTATTTCTTTTTTAATGAGGAATTAAAATACAAACATCATCATTGAATATGAAACAATCTGTGCTATAGCAGACACAACACTCGATCGATTCTACAAATAAAATCTTATAAAATTCAATAAGAAAATATAAACTGATATCCAGTAACTGAAAAATTATTTAAATTTCTCAACAATCCTATAATCGAGCAATTACAAAACTCTTTTTAAAAATATTATTATTTATTTCAAATACTTAAAACATTACTATTTTAAAATAGGTAAATACCTGCAGCCACAATACATTGCTATTTATTTCTTTTAATTTCTTATAAATAATATTTGAAGTGAAACGTGAGAAAATTATTTTTTATTTTATTTCCTTTGCTGCTCGGTGTTCTTGACTATTTAGACGAGAAACAGGGTTAAACCAAGACTACAGCTTTGTTTTTTGTTTTTTGTTTTTTGTTTTTTGTTTTTTTTTTTTTTTTGGGAAGCGACTCAAGGGTTCAAATGCTTATTTATTCATCTATTTAAAAAAATACGATGCAAACTGTCCTATTGATCCTAAATAACAAGAGGACGACGGGTATCAGAAATTTGATGATTTTGAAGTTCTGGAGACGAACTACAGACTTATCTTTTTTCAAGCTAATAATCACAGCCGAATGAACTAGGCTAATAATCACATAATCTTTCCCAGCTTATTCTGCAATCTGAGTAACAACACTAAGATCGGTATTAGCATACCTTTCTATGTCCTGGAATGTTCACAGAAGATCCTACTAGGGAGCTCTACCCCTGGAACAAGAGGGCATCACCTTAGCTCCACTGAATGTGTTCAACACTCGAGATCCATTGGACTTGCACAAACAAGGCAAAAACTCTCCCATCAGCCGATCATTTGATTGATCAATGGGCAATTCAGGCCCGACCAATCTCGGCCCCACTCGAGAAATCCTCCATCCTCCTCAGAACATCACTGATCTTGCAGGTGCCATTCACACACCGCTACACATCACCCGGATTACTAAAGTTGTTGAAGCGGACAATTGGGTTAACCCCAATTTCATTTAAAGCCCAACTCGAAGCTCAGACCACAGACGCAACCACGGGGCCACCACACTCATTGGAACTAACACCGTTTGTTTATAAACTGGAGATGGAAAAACAGCTCGTACCAAATGAATGTAAGGTTCAAAAGAAGCGTCAAAACCCTGACCCTTGACATTCACAAGTCTATGTACAGTGGCCAAAGGAACTAGAATGTATAAAGCAAATGGCATGTTAATAAGCTACATAAATAATTCAGGAACACAACCAAAGCATTTTTGCTGCAATAATAACAATACTACGGCGGCAATACAAAAAGGGGCAAAGAATCAGACACCACGTATCGATCGCGAACTTATCTCTTCCAATTTACCAACATTATCAGTTGTTATAGGTTACAAGCAATCAGCGATAAGGACAGTCGAACACAAAATGTACCAACTAACGAACAAGCTACATTTGATCACCAATGTTAGACAGAATCGAGAAGAAAGAGAAACAAGGGCAAGCGAGAAAATTTTCCTTTTGCAGAGAGAGAAAACGCGAATGAGCTACAAGTGTGGAAATCTTTCAGTTTCTCGACACAGTAAATGCGATGCCCCTATGGAAACCCCAATAGCCAAGTCCATGGTGTTCCAACAACATACAAGAACTTTGTATTAAGATGCTTCTGCCATCGAGACCAATCAATCTTCAAATCTAAAACTTTTAGATTACATAGCCTAATGCCGATTAACATTTTCAAGCATAAATCACCAAATATTTATATCAAATCCCCCACTTGGCAAATTGGTTCGAATCCACAATTTGAACTTTTTTCTAGTTCTCTCTCTCTCTCTCTCTCTCGCTCTCTCTCTCTCTATATATACATACATACATATATATATATATAAGAAGATAGAATTTTCCAAACCAATCGGACTACGAAATTCTCTAAATTCTACCTTGCTGAAGACCATTGCTACATTTCGAACTAAGAGCAATCCTAATCAAAACTTCACCACCAACGAACTGAAGCCGTATTCTAATCATCTGAACTCGTAAATAAGCCACACAAGTCAGTTTCGATTTCAATCCGTTTTTTATCACCGAAATCTTAAACATAAAATCCATATATTAAAAATATCCATAAGATTTGATCAACAATCTATTGATGTAAAACAGAAAACAATTTTAGCTCAAAAACTGATCAAAATCCACATCGCAATGTTCCAGTAAAACGAAATTCCAGTCCTAAAGACACGAAATTTAAATAAAGGAGAATAAAATCTAATCACCACCGGACTTCTGGTAGACATAGGTCAAGCCACACTTGCCGCAGTAATGCCTGTCAAAGTGATTGGCCATGAAAGTTCCGGCGCCGCACTCGGCGTTGGGACACTCCTTCCTCAGCCGCTGAACCTTGCCGGAGGCGTCGACCTTGTAAAACTGCAGAACGGCGAGCTTGACCTTCTTCTTCTTGTGCTTGATTTTCTTGGGCTTGGTGTAGGTCTTCTTCTTCCTCTTCTTGGCTCCTCCTCTGAGGCGGAGAACCAGGTGAAGCGTGGACTCCTTCTGGATGTTGTAGTCGGCGAGGGTCCGGCCGTCCTCGAGCTGCTTTCCGGCGAAGATCAGGCGCTGCTGGTCGGGAGGGATGCCCTCCTTGTCTTGGATCTTGGCCTTGACATTGTCGATAGTGTCGGAGGACTCCACCTCCAAGGTTATGGTCTTCCCCGTTAGGGTTTTCACGAAGATCTGCATGGCTGCTTTGCTCGCTTGCTATGGCCGCTCGAGGAAGAAGGCGATGTATATAAGCAACGGATGGGATGGCTGTCGAATTAGGGTTTTGGGAGAAGGCGTGTTCAGGCTTGGGCCGATCACAAATATTTGGGCCGGGCCTGATTGTTTAAGCAGTTCTGGAATGAGGCCCGTTTCTTATGTACGACAGTGCGTTTTGCCTCAATGGAGAGATGAAAAGTTAATGGGTTGTCGTTTTTTCAAGGGCACTTTTGACCAATGCCACAAAATCAAGGCTTGGATTAATTTTTGCCATACAAGAAAAAAGTCTTGCAAGAAATGGCACATCATAAATATATATTAATCTATTCATTTTAAATATAAAACATAATTACTTATTGGTATCCATCTAAGTTACCAAATGGTAACCAGTTGGTTACCGACTATCCACAAGTTTCCAATTGGTAACCACCACCTTTGGTGGGTAACCAACTGGTTATCAAATGGTAACCGGCTGGTTACTGGCCTCTGACAGGTTTCCGATCTGTAACTGGAGGTAACCATTTGGTAACCAAATGGTTACTGGTTGGTTACCAACCACCGGCGGTGTTTCTATTCGGTGACCACCACCGTCAACAGATAATCAGTTGGTTATCAGGTAACTGGTTGGTTACCGACCTCCAACAGGTTTTCGACTGATAAGTGCCACCTCATGCAGATAATCAGTTGGTTATCAAATGGTTAGTTGGTGACCAAGCGGTTGCTCGGCAGATGGACTTTTACTAGCTTGCTATATATTTTGGGGTATGTCCAATCTTATTTTTGTCATTTGTTTGTCTTTTTATACTGTGAAATGTCCTAGAAGGACAAATGTATTTGGATAAAAGCCTTCCATTTTTTCTTTTCAAAAGATTTATTCGCCTCTGATATCTTCGTTTCTTATGCCGTTTGAACTTTCTTCTCGCAGTGTGGATTGCTGCTCTCACCTTATGGTTGTTGCTTGTATATCAAAGTAAGTACAAGTGTTTCTTTTTGCCTGTATATCAATCTAAGTAGAAGTGTTTCTAAGGTTGAAAAAGATGCAGAACAAGGATCATACACGCCTCTCATAGGTGAGGAAGCTACAAATAGAGTCGGAAAAAGAAACATCTCAAATCCTCGAGAGGAAGGAAGAAAAAAGGTTGTCAACTATTAGAGATAATCCCTCTTTAGGTATAGGAATTAAATAATGAAAGTTGACCATTAGTCAAGCTTTTGATTAGCTATAAGCTTCTTACGACATCATAACAGGCCATCTGGGCTGCATACTGTAACTAGACTCTTAGTGTCACTTCCTTTAATTTGTAAACAGATGAATGCTGGTGCAGTGATGCTTACTGATTCCGTTTATTGGTTTATTATATTTCCGTTTCTCACCATCCAAGACTACAATCTAAGTCTTGTAAGTACCATGAATTTCTTGCTCAACCTCTCATCTTATTTTGTATGCATTGCTTTTTTTCCTCTATGATTTGTCAAGTCTAATTGCATCATTTTGTGCAGCTGACGATTGACCTGCATTTGGTCAATGTCGCTTTACTGCTTGGCGATGCAGCTTTGAATTGCTTGGTATTTTAACTTTGGGTACATGTTCTGATTCCCACAAGACAATTGTTTTTCGATACTTTCCTCTACATTGAGTTTCTTCAACCTTCTCTTTCAGCCTGTTCCCTTCTTTCGTATTTCTTTCTTTGTTTTGTGGACTGCTGTTTTCATCATTTTCCAGTGGATCCTTCTTGCCTGCGTATCGATCTGGTAACTTCTGCCATCCTTCTGCATAATCTATTAAAAGCAAATAACGTGATTCCATCAACTGATGGAGATAGTATGTTTGTTAACAGATGGCCACACCCATTTCTTGACTTGGCATCACCCTTTGCTCCTTTATGGTATAAGCTTTCTCATCACATCCGAGACATCTCATATTTGTAGTCCCACAAAATTTGAAGTGTACCATGCAACTCAAATTTCAGCCACTGGATGATGGAAAGAAACAATATCAGCCGTTGAAAAGAGAAGTGCTAGCCTTTTAGCTGAAAAGGTCTAATCATCCGACTGCGGAAAATGTGTTCCATGATACATCCTAATTGTTTGGGATGTGCTGTAGCTTCTTCCTCAATTTACGTTAACTTTCTTCTTTATGTGCTGCATTGAACTACAGGTACTTGTTGATTGGAATCATGCACATACCATTCCATGGCATATTTGCATTGATTGTGGGAATGAAATACTACTTGTTGGCAAAATGGTTTCCTTCCTCTTGTCAAGGTTTAATGAAGCCCTGGTTTGGTTGAAGTTGTACTTGGTTTACTGTATAATCATTTGACTAAACCCACTGGTTTAGTGGGTTTCCAAGGAAATTTAAGCCCGTTCAGTTCATGTTCTTATTTTACACTCTTCTACTCCAGCAGCCATTCTTCATCTCTCCTTAGAGACTCATGATTTTATTCTTGTACAGAGATTTATAATCGTGTCTTGTAACCTCACAGCTAACAATTATTTGCATTTTATAAGGAACAACACGTTATTTCGTCAAAAAAATTTCAAAATGAGGACTTGGTTGACAATTAGAGAAATTGTGGCAAATAACAAGGCTTTAAAATACTTGAAATAAATAGCAAATTTACCAGGTAAATAGAAAATTTACTACGTAATTAACATATTTACAAGAAGTAAATAAACCATTTAACAGAAATATGAACCAATGAAGGTTCCATAAACAACTCAACTCCCATTTTATTTCAATTCATAATGAAAAAGTTTTAACACACATACTGAAGGGGTGTAAACCACTTAAAGCTATTACAGTTTTCTACAATTAAACAGGTAATTGAATTCTCCCCTTTATGCAGAAGCATTGGCAACAGCACCAGCCTCGGTCAGAAGAGGAACCAGCTTCCCTTGCTTGTGCAATGCCGTTGTGGCTACAAAACAGTAACGAAAGAGAACATTTTTAAGTATAACAGAGATATTTGAAACAATATCATATTCATCTGCAAGAACAAGGACAAGAAAAAGCAAACAGTAGTTTGGTCAAGGCGATGAAGTTCTCACCATCGCATCCGCCAATGTGGTTTCCACCGATGAACACATTGGGCACAGTTCGCTGTCCGGTCCACTCGAGAAGTGCAGATTGGACATCAGCTCCATCCTCTTCAGAATTGCACATACATACATTATGCTTTATTTTTTCACCAGTACAAACTCATCCAGTTCAAAAGCATAAATTTCACACACATTATTAACAGCAATGGTTATCTTCTGCCTGTCTGATGCAGAACAAGATATCATATTGCTAAGATTTGTTCGGAAATGTGAGAACCTTAGGCCTTAACGTCGAAATTCAATGTCTCGAGCCAGAAATCACAATGATCTCAAGAAACAATCAGATTCACAAATAACGTAAAAGGTGTTCTGTTGCAAGATTACTGAAAAACATTTTAGATTCATCGCAAGATAGCTAAAAGCCGTTCGATTTTTACGACTGTTTCGATATGGCTGTAAGTTTTCTGATTGTAAGCAATTGAACCAGAAAGTAATTATTTGCACAAAAAATTCTAGTAGTACTACAAATTGATAAGGTTACTGCTTGCCACAAAAGAATCCAGCACAGGGAATTAAGGCTCCCAAGATTCTAAAATTGCATATCTAAATCAATAAAATTGAATCTGCATAATTGGGAATTAGGTAAACAAAAACACCGACAAAAATTCCAGTTCCAACATCAAGGCTCACAACAGGGATACACAAACTACTGCTATAGGCGTAAATAAATTATATCATAAAATAGATGAATTTGAACAAGAAATGGAAGAAAATAAAAAAGGATATCTGTAATGAGACATACTCTCAGTGTCCAATTCGATGGCTTTGAAAGTGACGTTCAATTGGGACAATAGCTGCTTCACGGTCACGCAGAACGGGCAGGTCGTCTTGCTAAACAAACAAATTCAAATCCCTTCACATTAGACTGGTCCGTCCAAAACCGAAACCATTTTCGCAGACATGAATGAACACGGACAAAAAGAAGAAAGAAAGAAAGAAATTGACCGAGAGACACCTGAAGACGACGACCGGATTGGACGAAACAATCTCCTTAGCCTTGCCCGACGCCATTTTTCTTTTTCTTCTTTCTCTCTATCTCAACCCTGATATTTTCACTAAGAATACGATGGAATGCCTCTCCTTTTTCTTGGCAGCCAAACAGTCTTCAACCTTATTTATAGAGTTTCGATGGCGTGATTCACAAGTTCCGTGAGCGACCGAGTGATTGTCGGCCACCGAGATATTGGAAAGAAACGATCAAAGCCGTCGATGATTGCATGATGTAGTTTTCTGATTTGATTTTGGCTTTTGTCTGTGTCGCCTTGGTGGGCCCATTGTACGCACTCGACCACGTGTTGATGACGCACAATGTTTCGTGTGACGTGGCGGTGGGACGCTTGTTGTCCCATTTTTTTGGCATTATGGTTTAAAAAGGTTTTTAAAAAAAGTTAAAAAAAAAGGAACTTTTAAAAAAATGATTTTAATTGAAGTTGAACTACCGTGTCAAACAAAACAGTAGTCTTTTATGTGCCATTTAAATCATATGTTTGCATCCAATTTTCTAATTCAACAAGAAATTCAAATCCTTTTTTTTTTTTAAATCCGTATACCATGCTCGTTTTCTCTCTCTTAAACACAAATTCATTTCATTCTCGATCTAAATTTTAATTTTTCGGTCGAAACCTATGATACAAGCGGGCACATAGTAAATGAAAATGAGAAAAGTGCACAGAGATGAAACATGATTTTTGAGTCACCAAAAAAAAAAAAAAAAGAGATATGAACTAAAAAAGCTTAATTACGTTTTCTATGATCTTGAAAGCTAGAGTTGTTGAGAAGATGGACCGACACCAATAAGGGAAACGAAAATAAAGTAGGAGAAGTGAACAACTGTCAGGCAGAGAATTAATGTGAAAATTGTTTACACTGATGAAATCCCATTTCCAATATCTTGCTATTTAAAAAAAAAAATGAAGGGGAAAAAAAAAAATCACTTTTCAGAAGATAATGTTTTCACTGACTAGTCTTCGTCAATGAGTGGTTGGAAAATAAAAGCCAACAACTATGACCCATGTCTGCAACTGATTCCTCGGACTTCGGTAAAGAAATAAAACAAAAGTAAAATCAATATCAAAAAGCTCAACTATTGAAAGAGCAACGTTGCTTTTTGTGACTTTTATTTATCTTCTCATCTCATTTTAATTTAAATTATATTTTTTTAAATTTTTTTAAAAAATTTTTATTTTTTTTAATTTTTTAATTTTTTTAAAAATTTAAAAAAATTTATTATTATAATTAAAATATTTCAATTTAAAGTAACCAACCAAACGGACCTGTATTTAAATTTCTTTTTTTTTTTTTAATTCTTTTCTCATTTAATGGCATGAAGTAAGAGGAAAGGTTGGTAATTTTCAGATATAGATGCTGCGTTAGGCCACAATGCTGATCTAGTTATGTGGTGCAGTCACGGTGACACTTTTAATTTATTATTACCAAACATGACTTTCAAGGTGTCCATTTAAACTGAAAATTTTAAATTAGGATTTATTTAGGGTTTTATCTCATCTTAAATTAATATATATTTTTTTATTTTAATTTTTTTCTTTTTTTGAAAATTTTTGTCTTTTTCTGAAAAAAATTTTGAGTCTGTTTGGTGAATGAGTTTGAGTTAAAAAAATACAGTTTGAATTGAAAATTTTTATTGACTTTTCAAAAAAGATAAAAACTTTTTCAGAAAAATATAAAAACTGATATGAAAAAGTACAGTTTGAGTTAAATTGTCAAACGAGGCTTGTCTTTTCTGAAAAGTCAACAAAAATTTTTAATTCAAATTTAAAATTTTCAACTCAAATTCATTTATCAAACGGACTATTAAAATTGAGTTGTGTGTTTAGATGATTGAAGTTAAAAAGTGTAAAAACTTTAAATTTTTTCTTTTATAAAATATCAATATAAATTTTGTTTATTTATCTTAAAATTCTATATATTTAAAAAATAATAATTTTATTTAGACTTGTAAATATAAAATTATAAACTTTTAAAATTTGGGTTTTTAAGCTATAGATAGAACCGCTTGATTTTTAACAAGAGTGAGAAAATTTTTTCAACTCAGTTAACTAAACTAGGCCGAATATGTACTATATTGATTTCCTTCTGAATTTTTAGAAGATGATAATATTTTTTTACTCAGTGAAATAAACATAGGCCAAATCTATACTGTATTTATTTTCTTCTCTTTCGAACATCAAACCTATATCAAAAAATGGCCTAGCTCATTTTCCAACGGAAAATAAAAAATAACAATAATGATAATAAGATTTGTGTTCATACCATGTCTTCCCTTTCACGAAAAAGAAAAGGAAATAAAATATTAAGATTTCGTTTGATTTATTAGTTGAATTTAAAAATTTTAAGTTTAAGTTGAAAACTTTTGTTGATTTTTTAGAAAAGACAAAAATTTTTTCAAAAAAAAAAACTTTTTTAAAAAAGATAAAAATTAAGATGAAAAAATACATTTTAATCATCTTAATTTAAAATGAGATAGTGAACCAAACGAAATCTAAATAATTTTGAAAGAGTGGATGTTGCCTCTATTATTCATCTACCGTCGTTAAAGGAGGTTTTTGGTGAATGAGTTTAGTTTAAGATTTTTAAATTTCAATAGTAATTTTTCAGAAAAGATAAAAAATTTTTTCAAAAAAGATAAAAAATTTTTTCAAAAAAAGATAAAAATCATGATAAAAAAAATATAATTTACTTTAAACCAAACTCACAACCAAACATGTCAAAAAACGTACCATTTAAATGCTTCTTTTTGGCCTTTTCTTTTTCTTTCCGTACTCTTGTCTGAAAAGCAGCTTTGTTTTTGTATTTTTTTCCTCCTCTTATTGGGAAAGAAGGAGAGAGAGAGAGAGAGAGAGTGGGCGCGCTGGGAAAGAAAAAAAGGAAGGCGAACATGTGGGTGGGGTCTACAAAAGTGAGAGAAAGAGGGAGAGAGAAGAAAACGAGGGATAGTGTGAGAGAGAAGGTTAAAAAATATATAAATATATATATCTTAATCTTATATCTTACATGTATCCTTTATCTAACTATATTAAAAGAGTGGATGTTATTTTTACTGTTCATCTATCGTCATAAAAAACGCACCGTTTAACTGCTTCTTTTTGCTTTTTCTTTTCCTTTCCGTATTCTGTCTTTATGAAAAATTGCTTTGTTTTTGTTTTTTTTCCTCCTCTCATTATTGCGAAAGAAAGAGAGAGAGAGAGAGAGACAGAGTGGGTGCATTGGGAAAGAAAAAAAGGAAGGGGAACACGTGGGTGGGGTCTACAAAAGTGAGGGAAAGAGAGAGAGAGAAGAAAATGAGGGATAGTGCGAGAGAGAATGTTAAAAAATATATAAATATATATATCCTAATCTTAATTATCTTATCCTACATATATAAAAGAGTGCATAAACTTTTACTGTTCATCTTTGGTAGTTAAAAACGCACCGTTTGGTTTTTTTTTTTTTTTTTTCATGGAAAACGTTTTGTTTTGTTTTGTTTTTTTTTTTTTTTTGGCTTTTTCATGGAAATCGTATTTTTTTTCCATGGAAATTGTTTATCGTCTTCTTTTTCTTCTTCTTCTTTTTTTTTTTTTTCCCTTTCCTTTTTGCTTTTTCATGGAAAACCTTTATCTTTGTTTTATTATTTTTTTTCCTTTATGTGTTTTTATTTCTTTTTAAAAAAACTTTTGGTATTTTTGTTTTCCTTTTATTTTACTTTTTTCTTTTCAATGTTTTTTTTTTCTTCTCACCTTCTTCTATTTTGCTTTATCATCATCATCAGTATCATTATTATCATTATCACTATTATTATTATAGTTGTTGTTGTTATTAATTTTTTTTAAATTTTTACTTGTCTTTTCCTAAATTTATGCTTATACATTTTAAGTAGAACTTTGTTTTTCCTTTTTTTTTTCTTTGATTTCTTTATTGAAAGCTCAATATTTTATCATTTTTTCTCTTAAATATTCTTTTTTAATCACTATCTCAACTTTTTCACTCAAAATTCTAATTTTCTTAACTATAATCAAACCTAATTGTGATAAGTTTTCTTTTCTTCATTACATGATCAAACTTTTTTTTTTCTTTTTTAAGAGTTTTCACGATGGATTAAATGAGATTCTCAACTTTCTACTTTATTACTTTGGATAATATTTATGTGATTATTTTACTTTTTTTGAAATGAAAATTAATTTCCATTTCATTATATTTCCTTAACATTTAACAGAATAATAAATTTGGTTGTAAAATATGCACCTTATTAGTGCGTTTTTGTTTTTTTGGGAAAACTGTTTAAGTGTTGTTGTTGTTGGTTTTTTTTTTTTTAATGAAACTATTTGGTTCATCATGTCATTTTTCTATATTTTGCTTTTCTGTCGTTAACTTTTTCTTATCCCCTTTCTATTTTGTTTTACTTATGTTTCATCATTTTTTCTTAAATTTCTGGCTTGTCTTTTTTCAATTTTTTTTTTATACTTCTTCCTGCAACTTTTCTATTTTCTTTCTTTCTTTTTTTTTTTTCTCCTTATTAGAAGCTCAACGTCCCAAATGTTTCTCTTAAAGTCTGTATTATATCAGCTTTCTCATTGATAACTTTAATATCATTAATTGATTATGATCAGTCTTCAAAAATATATTATCAGATTACTGTTGTTTTAGATAATCATTTGCAACAGAATGATATAAAATTTTGATTTTAGATAACATAATATATACTGTAAATGTTGTGAAAGAACAAAATAATCAATATTATTATGTGTTTTATATAATAAATATTAAGTCATCATGATTTTACGATGAAATGTAATTTTTGAATTTAGATAATTATTATTATATTTTATTTTTAAATTAATTAATTATTTATTTATTTTTCATAATGTTGTTTATATTACACATTATAAAAACTGCAATTACAGTTTTATACGTGCATTGCACGTATTTGATAACTAGTAACTATAATAAAAGAGTGGATCCCTGTCACTATAGTTTTTTGGTAGTCAAAAACAGTGCGTTTGATGCCTTCTGCATTTTTTGCTTTTTGTTTTTGTTTCCTTCCTTTTCTCTGCTGACCGCCTCCCACGTGTTGCAAGTGCAACTTTTTCAAGAATTTGGACATTAGAACCCCAGAATACAAGCAATATAATGCACTTTACAAAATTGCCATCGTACTTGAGAACTTTGTTTTTTAAAGTGTTTTTTTACTTCGTAAAAATATCAAAGTTATTTAAGTGTACATTTCGTATTTCATTCCATTTTGAATTAAACTATACTTATAGTTGATTTTTAATCTTTTTATGAAAAGTTCAATAATAATTATAATTAATTTTTATAAAATCAATAAACTTCAACTTAAATATTTTATTTTATTTCAAACTCAACCCGAATATTAAACACAATCTTAGATTGATCAAGTTCAAAACGTCCTATATAATATATATATATATATATATTTTAACATGATAAAAGAGCTAAAGATGAAGAAAATGTAGTGAAGGAGAAGTTTTTTTTTTTTTTTTTTTTCCCTCTTTTGGTTAAGAAGAGTGAGTTAAATTTTAATTTTTTTTCATTCCATCACCGTTCTTCACACACCATTTTGATGCTTTTTTATTTTTCTCTAAAAATCATTTTTTTACTGCAAAATCGTTTTGCTATTCAATTTCTGCTTCATTTTAATCTCATTTTCTTTTCATTCTCTCTCTTGTAACCTTTTTCTATTTTATTTCACTTTCTAATTAGTCAAAAACGCACCATTTAGATGCTTTTTTTTTTGCCCCCTCGTTGTGAGTTTGTCCTTCCTCACAGCAACGCACCGTTAAGGTTTTTTTTTTTTTTTTGGGATTTTTGTCCTTCCTTACAGCAACTACAGCTGACATTTACTTTTTACTTCTTACGTATTGCACTCTTGTAAGAGTTTTGAAACTTGCACTTAAAAGAAGATTATTTAATTCAAATTACAGTTTTGTCATACTGTAACTACATATTTATTATTTTTTAAGTACAAAACGTCTAAAAAAGAGAGAGAGAGAGAGAGTAGAGTTTTTTTATTTACCTTTTACTTCATTATCATATTTTCAAAACGTTTTTAGTTTTCTTTTTCCAATCATTTTTTTTCTAATTGCAATGTTTTATTTTTTATATAGCCAACAATGTGATTAAAACCTTTTTCGAGATAACAAAATGCAACTCTACATATTTTGAAAAAAAAAATATAAGTTGTATGTTATTATCTTATTTATTAGAATATTTGGCTTTGTTATTATTATGTATTTTATCATGAAGTTTAACTCTTTAACTTTGTGTGTTAATCTATATTTTTTTATAATTTCTAGAAAATATTTCTTCATATTAAACGTTACGAAAATTTTCATCACGATTCAACACGTGCAACGCACGTAGCAAAACTAGTATTATATAAAAGAGTGGATAAAATCCAACATTCTTTTTTATAGTTAAATACGTACCGTTTTTGTGGCTTCTCCCATTTTTTTTTCCGTTAAATTGTCTTTTCTCCTGCACAATTATTGCTTTGCTTTAATTTGGTATTTTGAGGCTTCTTAAAAGGAGAACAAAAATTAAAACATATTACAGAATTACCATTATAACTTACACAAAACATTTTTCTATTTTTATAAGGATTTTTTTTCTATATTTAACCTCGTGTAAAAAGATGTTTCTAGGAAAAAACTCCGTTTTTTCTCCTTTTTTTTTTTTTTTTCAACAAATGTTAAGGACCAAGTTCAACTAATACATGATGATTTACACACCATTTTAATATGAAAATTTTTAATTCAAAATGAATCCAAATATTTTTTTTCTTTTTTTTTAAATTCATACTATGCTCATTTTTATTTCTTCTAAATATCAGTTCATTTTACATTTTCCATTCAAAAAATATATATTTTTTCATTTAGTGAAGAAGATCTCCCCAAAATTCTCTCTAAAAACAGTAGAGCTGTTCATTTTTATTTTGTCTTGTTTTATTTTATTTTTACTTTTCTTTTCTTTTATTTGTTTGTCAATATTTCTTTCATTCTAACCCTTTTCTATATGTTTTGTTTTCATTTTTATCTTATCTTTTCCCTAGTTTAGGTGCTTTATCCGTTTTTGGTTTTATTACTTGTTGCTTTGTCTGGTTCAATAATACTGCTTATCCGAGTGAGTTTTATGAGCCCACTGGGCCAGAAGCTTCTCAAGCTCAAGCATTTACTTTTCTAGTTAGAGATCAATGTCTTGGAGCTAACGTGAGATCCGCTCAAGGACTTATCAGTTTAGGTAAATATCTAATGTGTTCTCCGACTGGGGAAGTTATTTTTGGAGGGGAACGCATTTCAGGCCATAGTTTTTTGTTTTCTTTTTATTTTATTTTCTCTTCATTAAAAACTCAACATCCAACAATATTTTATTTTTTAAAAGTTTTTAATCTTAGTTTTCTCACCGAAAACTCTAATTTTCTTAACTATGACCAAATCTAATTTTGGTAAGGGTTTATTTTTTTTTTTTTTACTTCTTTTCATGATTTATTTTTTCCTCTTTGGGTTTTCCCCATAAATTGAAGGGGTTTTCTCTTTGTTTTACAAAAGAAGACTATTATAGTTACTTTTGTTATACTTTAGTTATTTTGAATGTATTATATGTAATCATTTAAGTTCCTTTGTTAAGAAGAGTTGTATCATTTTTTTTTATAATACATTTTCTCCCTTTATACTTGATATAATTAACAGATTTAAATTCAACAATTTATACTCAAACAATCTCATTACCAATGCGACAATTGTTATTGTTTCACTAATCCTTTTCAACACAATTATATTATAATTTTTATTTTTGAAAATGAAAGTTACATATTTTACACAAAAAAAATATATATGAGTTAAAGTCGGATTAGAATGTTTTATATTGTAATTATAATATCATCGTGGTTATATTGTAAAGATAAATCATGATTATTAATGTCTTCTTTTAAAAAAAAATTTACTCTATTTATATACGTTGGTACGTTATTATACTTAATTCACATTATAAAAACTTTAATTATAACTTATTTGCCCGTGTTCTAACTAGTAATTTTAAAAAGCACCAACTCTAATTTAATTTTTTATTTATATTGGTAGATAAATTCAATTGATGTAAATGCTCTAGACCTTGTTCTCAACTGCGGCCTCAATGATTTCTCATATTGACTTTTAAGTTGTCCTTTTAACCTGCTTTGAAAGCCACCTAGTCCAATAGGAGTCGTTTTTCAGTAACATAAACGACATGTCGCATGTAGTACAACTAACAAACGACGCGTCGTTTGAGCAATGAACGTATAAAACTCCCTGCTCTTTATTCTAGTCACTCAGAGTCGCGTTTTCAGCAGTACATGTCGTTTCTGTGTTCAAACGAGAGCACTCGTTCTTGTGTCATAATTTTATGTCAGACAAAATTGTTCAGGTAAAGCTCTATCACTATGGATTGGAAAGCTCTAACAAGAGATGTTCTCGCAAGTCTAATTAACTTGAAACAACTGAATATTTTTTATTTTAATACGACAAGAAAATTAGGTGCCATCACAATTCTCATGAAGCCGAAGTCTGACCACCAAATTCCTTTCCTACCTTTAAGGTTCCAAAATAAGCATCCTGCTAAGACGTTTTAAGTTAATGCAGGTTCTCGAAGCTTCCCTATAAGATTCTGAGCAACAGCACCGATGAATTCTTCGGTGTTCAGGTAAAACTCCCTGGTTACCCTGCAAGAATGGAGCATTTACGTAATACGAAAATGGCTAGCGACGGATGAGCCGACCATGAATCCATGATTAATGGAACCAACCAATCCTTTCAGCTAGTTTGTATCACAAGAATCAAAGAAACAGAATTGAGAACGGGATTTTAACCGAAATTACTTTCAAGGGAAAGGAAGATGCAAACACTTACTTGGGTCCATGGATCAAAATGGCAAGATCCTTGGTCATTTTTCCTGTTTCAACTGTCTCAATGCATGAAGCCTCCAACTTGTGAACAAAGTCCAGCAATCTGTCATTTTTATCTAACTTGGCCCTGAAATCAGTCAAATTGTCAGATATTTTTTAGTTTTAGTCCATCTGACAAGGCTTACATTCTTTTCTTTTTTCTTCCAACAGGAAACATGGATTTCAGATTTCCTGTTTCGTATTTTGTATCTGGAAAATAGATTGAACTATTAACATAAAAACTATCTGGAATATAAATTGAAATATTACCATAAAATCAAGGTTCGAAAATTTTTCTTCTTTTAAACTGGGAATTTGGAGTTGAATTACTTTAACATGGAAAGTATTTTTGAAAGTCGTGAGAATTAACTAATCAAAAGTTGAGAACATGGAACCATATACTAAAATGCTAGTAAGTCTCTGGATGAAATTCTTAGAAAGAAATTTATTTCTCCTTTCTGGAGGGGGCACCAAGAATTAGCAAGCTGTTACTTTTCTTAAGTCGCACTGAACTTTCAAAAGGTCCCTTAAAGTTTGGTAGTTATAAAAATGTTGTCACTAGCATTTCCTGGGTAGATTCCCTCCCACCATTTTTTTAGTCCATTAATAAGCCAAAAAGCAACAAAAGTACCTGTGTGCTAATCCTCGTGTCCATGCAAAAATGGAAGCAATGCTATTCGTACTTGTTTCTTGTCCCTTTTGATAAAAACGGAAATGCCGAGTAACAGTCCCGTGAGCTGCCTCTGCTTCTAATGTCTTACCATCAGAGGATAACTGCACAACTACTTCTCATTATGACTTTGAGCGGTTAAGAAGAAAAAAAGTCAGCATTAATATGATAGTAGGTACAAACCAATACAGAAGTCATGAGGCCTAAAGAGCCAA
This sequence comes from Ficus microcarpa, assembly GCA_025413485.1. Classification (NCBI taxonomy): domain Eukaryota; kingdom Viridiplantae; phylum Streptophyta; class Magnoliopsida; order Rosales; family Moraceae; genus Ficus; species Ficus microcarpa. The sequence continues at coordinate 38,689,291 of CM046379.1, forward strand.
ATCCTGCACATGACACAATAGTAAAGCTTTTAGATTCCATTGGAAGTGTGAAAAAAAAAAAAAAAAAAGAATAAATCAATATTTATTACAAAGGTTAAAGGTACCTTGTGCCAGTAGATCACTTTGGACATCACCATCATAATTCTTGCAAGCCCAAACATATCCGCCTTCACTTTTAAGTGCATAGGCCACCATGTCATCAATTAGCCGATGCTCATACCTGAACATCATATATACTTTCTCAGAGTTGTGGGGAAATATGTTGAGCATAATCATATAAGCATACTTTCACCGAGCAATACAAACCAGATAGAATGTTCTTCAAACTTCTGCTTCCACTTCCCTTCATAGACCTCCTGAAATATGTCCTTAAACCTGAGGTAATTGAAAAATTATAAATGTTTGTTATTTGGGCATATCTTCACCAAACCGCTTAAATGTCTATTGTTCATACCAACTAAAAGTCAACAGCACTACAGCTGCATTACAACAATTCTATCATAAGAACATAAGTGAAGTTTACCTGCCATCATATTTTTTAAGGATTGTGTTTTTGGTGCTCAAATATAAAGGCCATTTCTTTGAAAATGCAAGTGACATGGATGACTCAGCAAAAGCTTGAATAGACTGAGAAATCACAAGAGGATTTGCTATGATAGTCAATAAACATATGCAGATGTTGGGAAAAAGGGGGGGTATCGCAAATCAAATCTGGAGAAAGTAAAAAATCAATAAACAAAGACTTACCTCATCCACATTATACATGGCAAGTGCTATCCCGGGGCCTTTGAAATTATAAACATCAAGCTCAATTGGTGCGCCCCCATCTTCTGGGACTGAGTATAGATGTAGAGAGATGATTTTTATCATGGAACCGTATGTACATATAAAGAGAGAGAGCATAGAGGAAAACTACTATGGAATGAGCTTACCAAATACCATTTTAAGCTTTCCCGGTCCATCAATGAGAGAATCAGTGGCACGATACTGATCACCAAAAGCATGCCTGCCAATACAGATGGGTTTCTTCCAACCTGAAAATGAAGAATAAGCATTGAGCAGTGATGGACAAAACTTAACCACATTTAAGGTATCAACATAACAAAGACATTACCAGGAATGATCCTTGGAATGTTCTTGCAGAGGATAGGTTCACGAAAAACAGTACCTGCAAAAGTAGCAACAGATTCCACAATGGAGAATCACAAATTTCAAGAGAAAAAGTAACACAAAGTACATGGAAATTAAAAAAAAAAAAAAGTATTAACAACTTTGTTAAAGTCATATATAAATAAGAAGAGAAGCTAAAATACACAAGTAACAATCACAAACTAAAGTATTACCAACTTCATTAAAGGTAACATAAAAACGATTAGAAGTTACGTCAGTAACACTCACAAACTATACAGACCATTTAGAATGTTTCTAATTGTGCCATTGGGACTCCTCCACATTTTCTTCAGTCCAAATTCCTTGACTCTCGTCTCATCTGCGAAGTCCAACAAAACACAAATGAACTTTACTCCTTTTATAAATTGCAGCGATTCATGACATTACTTCTATGCAGAACACGTAATTACAAAACTAAAGATCTGCTGTTGGTATGAGAAATATAAACATTTGATGGGATGAACCGTGAAAACTAGATGGAAGAAGAACGCCTACTAACCAGGTGTTATTGTAGCACATTTCACAGCAACATTGTACCTGCAGCAGATCCATCGAACCAATGTTAAAACATAACAGAAATTTCTCCGCTGCGTGAGTATTCAGCTCGCTCATATACTCCGGACTAACCCCATTTCTAGTACCCTCTGTTCTTGAAGTCTTGACAAATGCTAAACTAGTACCATCTAAAAGAAGCACCAACTTAAAAGAACTGAATATAGCATTGAATTTGATATAGGAAAAACGCAAAAATCATAACGAAAAGAACTTACTTAAGAGTGGCTAAAGCACTTTCCACTGTAACTCTGTCATCGGTAGCATCACGGTTCAGTATTCCCAAATCATAGTACTTTATATCCAAATCCAGATACGGAAAAATAAGCTGCAATCAAATAATAATAATTAAAAAAAAAACCTTTGAATCAAATCAGATTGCTTCTATGGTGTTCCGATTGAAAGATTAACACGAAATTGACATCGAATTGAAGCTCACACCTTGTCTTTTATCATTCTCCATATGATTCCTGTCATCTCATCACCTAATTCAAGAACAAAACACAGAATTCTAACAAAAAATGAAACAAAAACAACAACAACAACAACAACAACAGTAAAAGCTTAAAAATCGAAGCTGTGTTAATGAACAAACCGTCCATTTCGACGATGGGATTCTGGACTTGAATTCGATCAAATCCCGACGAGGAAGCGTAGCATCGGAGCGAGGCATGAGCAAAGCGAGGAGAGAAGCAAACGCGGTTCGTCGGAAGAGCTCCATTGAAGAGCCTGGGGCTAGAAGCGGAGAAGAAGGTAGGGTTTCTTAGGGCCTTGGAAGAAGACAAAGACGACGACGAGGAAGAAGATGAAATCATTGTGGTGCCGAAAATGGCGCTTAATCGGAGTTTTGGTCGTAGCATTTGAGTGTTTAGGCGGTGGAGGGCATACGGTCGGACTTCATGAATTTGTTCTTCGGCTGAGTGGGTTATGGACTCGGCTTTGTCGGCTCCACGCCGAAATTACCGGCTCTTTGTCTTTTCAGTTGACTCTTGATTAAATGGCTTGCTAATAATATTTCCAGATTTTTTTCTCTCCCGATAAAAGAACGAGGGAGTGTTTGATATTTTAATTCATTTTAAATTAAATTATATTTTTTATCTTAGTTTTTATCTTTTTAAAAAAAAATTTTTGTCTTTTCTAAAAAATCAATAAAAATTATTATTAAAATTTAAAAATTTTAAACTAAACTCATTTATCAAACACGTCCTAAGTTTTTTTCTTTTTATTTTTGGTTGAATAAAAGAATGGAGTTTTTTTTTTAATAAAAGAATGGAGTTTATACTTCAAAGGAGAATGACTTTGATCATTTTTCAACTAATTATCCTAAATTTTTTTAATTTGGAAAGATAAAAGTCTATCACTTGTTTGGTTCATCTCATTTTAAAAATAAAATAAAAATGAGGGTTGGATGTACTGCTCAAGTTTTTGGAACCTTTTGTCAAAAATAACTTGCTAAGTATTGAATAAAAGCATCCTATCCTTTTTTCAAAAAAAAAAAAAAAAAACTCATTTTATTTGTAGTTGTACGTGCATATCTAGTAATAATATCACACCTTAAAAATACAGAATTCAAATCATCCTATGATTCCTATCCCAAATTTTTAAAAAAATAATCAACTTATTTTCCTTTCAAAGTGCTCTTCTTATTTTTAAAATAAGATGACAAAAAAATTTTCTTTTTCATAACCAATCATTTCACTCCTCTTTATTTCAAATATATTTTGTATCTTAATATTTTCATATTCAAAAATTTCTCTCATTTATTTTAAGATTTAAAATTTCATAATTTTTTCATTTTATTTCCGGTTAAAACGAATTTCTTTTTCAGTACCTTTATATTTATTACTGGTTCTCTGTCTTTTCATTTAACTCTTGCTTTAGGGTTGTTAACTTAGGCTTTGCTAAATAATATTTTCATATTATACTATTATACTAAAAAAAAGCTAGGGTTGTACTGTTCTTTCTATAGTGATTGAACAGTGTTTTTTGAATTTTTTCTCTCTGAATTCTCTTCATTAGCTACAGTATAGCACAGTAATTTTGCTACAGTTGTACACCACCGGCAGAGCACCATCTCCGTCGCAGCCCCGCCATCACCAATCCCACCACCGGCAGACCATCATCTCCGTCGTAGCCCCGCCGTCACCAATCCGATCATCATTGTCGCAACCCACCACCGTCGTAGGCCACCATCGTAGACCACCAATGGTAGAGCATCATCTCCATCACAGCCCCGCCGTCGCCAATCCCACCACCGGCTGACCATCATCTTCGTCGTAGCCCCGCCGTCGTGAATCCCATCACCATTGTCGTAGCCCACCACCGTCGTAGTCCACCATCGTAGCCCCGTCGTCACCAATCCCACCACCGTTAAAAAGCCCAAAATCGTAGCCCCCATCATTCCAACCGCGAACTTCCGATATGCTCTTCGCCACACTGCTTGACCTCTCTAGCCAGCCTTGCCTAAGCCACCAGATCCTTCTAACCGCAGCCAAGCTTCAACGAAGCCACCCGCAACAGTTTCACTGGGTTTGTCTTTTTGCTTTCTCTCTCTCTCTACTTTCTTTGTTTCTTTCTCTCTCTCTCTCTCTCTTTTCTTCGGTCTTCTCTCACACTTTGTCTCTCTACATTCAGTACTAAAACAATATGTCATCATCTATGCCTCCATGTCTAATTTCATTATTTTGAAAAAAAAAATGATATACAATGAATTATATGTCGTTTTATAACAGATAAACGAAATAAAAGACTTTAAAAGAGGACATGAAGTATTGTTCATTATTTGCTACGTGGCAAAGTTTTAAAACATAAACCCAATATAAATATATCTAAAATCTAAAAGAATCATTCTAAAAAAAAAAAAAAAAAAACTAAAAAGAATGAAAATGAAGAAAATGAAACGACATTAAACTCTAATAGAAACGTCTGTCCTTTTAAAAAATGACATAAAACATAAATGATATGTAGTTATACAAAAATGACATTTCCTTTTAAAATAGTAAAATTTATTTTTTGCCTAACTTTAGAGTAAATTTATCGTTTGATCCTTTTTTTTTTTTTTTTATAAAATTATGATTAGGATTTTTTTTTTTGGTGATTTAAAACTTCTAAACTCTTTGAAAAAGGGCAAAAATAGTAAAGATCATCAAACTTTAAAACATAAAAGACATTTGTTTCTCAACATAAACAACATATCTTTCTTTCTACGAAGCGATCCATTATAAATGACATGCCGTTTAATGTACAACATTATACATACACTAAAATGATAGACTGAGAAATTGTTCACCGTACAATAATAAATAGTGAATTTTGGGGGTTTTTTTTTTTTTTTTTTTTTTTTTTTTTTCATTTTTTCTGATTATGCTATAGTATTCTACAATAACGTTACAGTAAAGCTACAGTAAAATAACGTTTTACCCTTCAATTCTCCTACATTTTTCCGGCTGCACAGTGACTTACTGGTTTTGCCCTTTTGGCATTATCCGGCCATTAGAGAGAGAGAAAGTAAATTATATTTTATTAAATTATTTTCAATTATAAAAAATAAAATTATATATGTTAAATAACATTTGAAAATTTTAAATTATTGAATTAATAAAAATTTAACGAAAAAAATAGAATAATACAGTTAAAGAATAAATTAATACAATTCAATTATAATATTCAAAATAAACAAACAAACTAAAAAATATGAAATTAAATAATAATTTACAGAAATTCCAAAATATAAAAAGGTCTATAAAATTACAATAAAATTAAAAATCAATAAATAAATTTTTACTGTAATTAAACATAATTATTAAATATATATTTATAATTATTATAACTAAATTTTTATTTATATCATATATTAATATTATTATTTAAAATTAAATTTATAAAAAATATTTATTCTATTTCTAGATTTATTTATTGATTTAATTAATTTTGTTTAAATTTAATAAATTTGCTTAGGTTATTAAATTTTTTTGACTATTTAAATTAAAAAGTTTTTAACTTTATTTATTCTTTCTGATTTTTTAATAACAATATATTATTATATTTTATTCTATTAACAACAATTCTTATAGTTAATACTTTATCTTTAATATTTGATATTATTATTTTTTTATTCTTTGACTTCTGTTATTTTTTTTTCTTTCTTTTTTTTAAAACAAAATGTTCAATAAGTTTCTTTTATATTTATATCTATAATCTTTAAAAATAAATTTTTTAAATTTCTATTCATTTTTACGTTTATTTGTTAATTTAATTGATTTTTATTTTATTAAATTTACCCTGCAACTTTGTTATCCCTTTGATTTTTTAAATTTTATTTATTATTTAAACTTTTTTATTTCAAGAAAATTAAGCATATAAATATAAATATATGTACTTTAATATTATAATAGTAAATATTAAAAAAATATTTACTTACTGTAATTATAATCTATATCTTAATTAACTATTTTTATTATATAATACATAATTTTTTCATTTTTATTTTTTCTTCCTTCCCTGTATAATCTATATCTTAATTAACTGTTTTTATTATAAAATATTCAATTTTTTTATTTTTGTTTTTCTTCCTTCCCCGTGCAACACACGGGTATTAAACTCGTTTTTTCTATTGGTACATTTAAGTGATCCATCATAAATAGACTTGCCAAAAAAGAGCCTCAAATCGTTGCAAACCTGCGCATGTGTGCAAAAGAGGACCACCATGCATCCCCGATATGCCAGGCTCTGAAACGACAAGAAACAGACAAAAATACCCAGCGAAAAAAAAAAAAGAAAAAATCTTCAGAGCTCAGACTCGAATCAATCAAGCGTCTTATTACCACAAACAGGCCTACAAATACGCTCGAGCTTCGGACCAGAGCAGTTTGAGAGATCAGAGAAGAAGGAGAATGGGACATGGTAAATCAGTGATAATTGCTACTTACATAATCTTCTTCATTATGCTAATAGAAGGTCTATCAGTATCTGTAATCAGCACAGATCTGCAAAATCCGCCGAGTCCAAGAGGCAGTACTGGTTCTGTTAACTTCAACAGCAGAAGGTTTTATCACAATCATGGCTTCATTTCATCAACGCAAGGCGACCCCGTTTCTCAAGAACAGAAGAGAATCACGCCCAACGGCGCAAACCCACTTCACAACAGGTGATTTTTGTCTGGTTCAAAAAGTTTTAAATGATTTTATTTTTGGTGTGTAATATTTTGCTTTTGGCAGTTCTGCTAGCTAGAGTTTAGTCTTGTTATTAACTTCTCTTGTGGCCGAAGTGTATGTTGTATTGATACTTGAAGTCTTGAACAGTATGTATCTTTCTCATGGCTAACCTTTCATCATAGAGTTTCTCAAAATTTTCTTGAAATCATTTCTGTGTTTTTTCTTATGGAAAAAAAAAAAAGAAAGAAAGATATCAAAGTTCAGACCTCTATCTACTTGATCATTTGTAAAATTCATGTGTAAATTGTCAGTTCCATTCGTTCAAATCAGCATGATGTTTTGAGATTTGTTTTTCACAAAAGTCTATTCACATCGAATCAACGTGATCATTATATTGATTTGAACACTAAAAAAACAAAAAGGAAAGTCTCCTTTGGTTGTTAGTTCAAACAAATAATTCAAAATAGTAAATTCAAATCTTTACAAAAAAAAAAAAAAAAATACTGTGACAAAGAATTTAAAAAGTTGGTAAAATAAGGTGTGGAAAGGGCTAAATATCTTGTTTGCTTTTCTTTAAGAAGCCGTAGCCATCATAATTTTAGAATTTGTATGAACTTCAACTTAATATTATTAAGTTAGGTCCTTTCTGTTTTATTAACACACTCTCGTACTTATATTATAAACGAGAGGAATGAAAGACCAATTGATACCTACAAATCCCTTTTAACTTCAACTAAAACAAATAAATGCACAATATCTTATAACTCACGGACCGATCAACCACGTCCCAAATCCCTTTTTCCTACAACAAAAAATGCATTTCATTGAGCACTATAAGCTAGCGATACAATAGGGCATAGGCCGGGCCATTGGAAACTGAAAAGATTTTGGTTAGAGATAAATATTTAGCTGCCAAAAAGCAAAACCCCTCTAATGTGTTGTCACCCTCGCCGGTTGAGAGGCAAATATGATTAGTACAAAAAAAATGGAAGGAAAAAGACGGCCAAAGCAACCAAAAAAAAAAAAGCCGAGGAACGAGTTTTCTGATCTCCTTTATCTGTTCACTACTTGGCAAAAAGAACAGCAGAGAAAATCTCTTCACCCAAACCGTGGATTCATATTAGATCCTGTAGCCGCCGGCGCAGAGGATAGAGACCCCACTCTATAGTTATAGATATATTATATATAAATGCAAATAAGAAAAGTAGGTCAGACATTCTCCTTTTGCCCTGCTTTTTTTTTTTTTTGGGTTCTTCTATGTGTCTTGGTGCAGATTTGAAAGCGAGATCAAGTTCTTATGTGGTCATTTTCTAATCTTAGTTCACATGCTTTAAGTTGCGAAATCCTAGGGTTTATGTTTGGTTTTTATCGTTAGTTTTGTACTCTAAAACCCTAGTCAAGAAAATGATGAGAAAGATTGCGAAGATCATTTCAGTGTAAAGAAATTACAAATGAACAAGAGATATCCGTAACAAAGATTATATACATTTATATAGTTTATTTTACACAATTTCTATGATGGTAGGTCATCTTCATGTACTATAAGATGCCTCTAATGTAGCATTATATAAATAAATTGCTTATAATTTTTATTAATAATATAATTTTTCTAAATTTATAAAACCTTATATTACTCTGTTTGGATTACTAGTACGACTTTCTCTTTTATGTTTCGTGATAGACACTTTTTACTATATTAGAGAGAATATTCACCACGATAACAATCGAAAAACCCCTATATATATATATATATATATATATCTTTCTTGTTTTGGTGCTTTGAAAGACGCCATAGCTCTACATATCCTATCTTGTTCGGCTCTCTTTAGTTGCTATCAAATTGCCAGAGATTCAGATTCTCGCCTTTAAGAAAATTCAGTGAAATTTAATGCATTTGTTATTAAGCTTTGTATGTATCTGCCATCGTGAGACGCGTTGCGGAGTCGTACGACAATAACATTCCACTTTTTATTTTAATTTTTTTTGCGGATTTGCATTGTGGATTTGTATGATACTGATATGATTCTTTACACACACATTGTACAGTAAATAAAACTATTATTATGTATATGACTGTATGATCGATCCCTGCAAAATAATTTTGTTTATTACACTAGATTCGAATTTCTCGCTTTCTTTTTATGGATGCCGATTAAAATCGTAAGCCTTTTCAGTGCAAATGATCAAACTAAATATAAATAATATTTGTCAAATGATTGCTACGTCCTCTCGAATACAAGAAAGAATTTCGGCAAAAACAATATATTTTACTCCAGATCCCTTAAAAAATTTATAATGGTCGAAGCACGGTTATTTGTCAGAAGGTATCGTGCAGTTGACCAGGCAGTTACCAATTTGGGCTCAACGGTTGAATTTAACTTGTCATCTTATGAACAATGACATGTGAAAAAGCTTGACTTCGTGTCGAACGTGAATGATGGGTAAAGGCAAGGCTTTATTTTAGCCCCTTAAACTTAAGATCAACGTTATATATATGTTCAATATATAGTTTGTAAGATAGAATGGGTGACCCAAGTTGACGATAGACTGTCCATATTTAACACTAGGAACATTTGACTAACGTTTAGGTTCAAAAAAACTACACAGCTGATTTTTCCGAACTTTCAATACAAAGAGGCGAAGAAGAGAGAAAAAAGATCGATAACTTTTTGCAACAATGACGAAAATTTAAGGCGACGTCGTATGGTCAAAGGACGATTATCATGTCGTTTTCATGATAACAAGGGCAAAGTTTTCAGAAAACTACTTGTTTTAGTCGAGCACAGTGATAACTACATTTGCACTAGAACATTAATATGTCACTTAATATCAAAAGTCATGATTTTTTTTTTTCGATTAAATTATGGAAAAGTTAGAAAGAAGAACAAGTTGTCGTTTTCTGAAATAGTTTTAATTTCAAGTTCTTTTTTGTTTTTTGTTTTCTGTTTTTTTGAAAAAATTGTGAGAAAAATCACTATAAAAGGGTCTGAATCAAAATAATATAGGTTTAAACCCTTTGCCAAAAAATCACCCACAGGTTTTCATTCAAAGAAATTTGAGAATAACTGACATGTCGTCTTAATAGAGATGATAGAAAAGTCAAGTTTTTGTTGTATGAACAACAACTATTACTTAAAAGCCATGTCGTTTCCCAAGCCTAACGACAACAAAATTTTTGAAATGCAATTAGCGAGGAAGTCAAAATACATGTCGTTTGATTACTAAAGACAACAATTCTTAATTAACAAACGACATTCGTTGTTGATGGCAGGAATTCAAAGTTTGAAATACAACTAGACAGGAAGTCAAACTACTTGTCGTCTTACAGAAAAGAAAAAAAGAAAAAAACATAAAATTTTGAAAGATTGGTAAGAAATTCTTAGTTACATCATATCTATATTTTAAGTAAAATTTTCGCTTATATTAAAAAATGTTGATGGCATAACGACTTGTTGATCTCGATAGTAATAAAACAGTAAAGTGTGAAAGGAGAATAAGTTTGAGCTGAAATTTTAAAGTTTGAATAGTAACTTTTGTTGACTTTTTCGAAAAAACAAAAAATTTTTTGAGAAAAAAGATAAAAATTTAAGTGTAAACCTTAAGTTTAAATTTTCCAAATAAACGGGCCCTAAAACTTCGTTTTCTAGTTAAAACGCCAAGAGAGAGAGAGAGGAAAAAAAAAAAAAAACCTCCTCCTCAAACGACATGTTGCTCGAATCAGTTAAACTTTCGTTTTCGTCTTAAATGACAAACCTGTACTTGTAAAATCATTCACATAAATTAACAACATGTCATACTTTGAACCTATAAGTGACATGTCGTTTTTTTAGATAAAGTGACACGTAGTTTCGTTTTTTGTTTTTGGTTTTTTTTTTTTGAGGGAAAGTGACACGTAGTTTTAGTTCAAGGAAAACCGAAAATAAAAAATAATAAAAAAATTGTTTTCAGTAAGACCCTTAAACCCTAAACCCTCAGACAGCTCTCACTCTGTCTCTGTCCCTGTCCCTGTCTCTCCTTTCTCTTACGCCATAGCCATGGCGTCCGTGGCGAGCCGAGCCAACCCCCTTCTGAGAAATGTCCCCCATTTCCTCACGTGGCGAGCCCTCGAGTTCCGCACCATTTGCAGCGGCCGCCTGGGCTTCGCGTCCTTGTCGGAGGCGCTCGGCGGCGAGCCCTCCGTCGCCGGCACCAAGGTCCTCGAGACTTTCACTGAAGAATTCGAGGTCGGATCACGCCTAATCACTCTCGAAACCGGCAAGATCGCTCGCTTCGCTAATGGTGCCGTCGTTTTGGGCATTGAAGAGACTAAAGTCTTGTCCACCGTCGCCTCCGCCAGAGGAAATGACGTCCGCGATTTCTTACCGCTCACTGTACGTCCTTAATCAAACTTTTAGTTCTGCTTTTTTCTTTTATTTAGTCTTGTTTACGAAAGCCTTAAATGTTTGATCCTTTTACTTTCGAAGCACAAAGCTGAGTAATTTATGTATATATATTTATTTATTTATAATTGTATATATATAGTTGAACTGAGCATTTTCAAGTTCTTTTGTTCTTTTGTTTTTTATTTTTTATTTTTTCCGGAGCACAAACTTGAGTTTTTTATTTTTATAGTTGAGTTGAGAATTTTGAAGTTCTTGTATTTTTTTTTTCCTGGGGCTGGAATTTAGGTTTATCTAAGGTTTTTGTGGTGAATTGTTTTTGTTTTAAAGGTTGATTATCAAGAGAAGCAATTTGCACAAGGAGTGATTCCGAACACATTCATGAGGAGAGAGGGTGCTCCTAAAGAACGTGAGCTCTTATGTGGTCGTCTCATTGATCGGCCAATGCGTCCCTTATTTCCCAAGGGATTTTACCATGAAGTTCAGGTATAATTTGGTTTTTTAATTTGACTATTATCATTTTGGAAGTTCTCTCTTTTTTGGTGCGATTATGCTCTCTCTCTCTCTCTCTTCCTTTTTTTTTTTTTTTTTTTTTTTCCCGATGTTGTGATTTGTAGGTTATGGCGAGTGTCCTGTCTTCTGATGGAAAACAAGACCCAGATGTGATGGCGGCTAACGCGACATCTGCAGCTCTTATGTTGTCAGACATTCCCTGGGGTGGTCCCATTGGGATGATACGGATCGGAAGGATCTTGGGCCAGTTTATTGTTAATCCAACTATGGACGAGGTGTGCTTAATGTATTTTCTTCTGTGTCTTTGATAAATGTTTTACCTGCTGAATTGGGTTTGGTAATTAGTATAGACCAAGTGATAACTCCTATTAGCACGAAAGTAGCTATATTTGCATCTAAATTTTTATGAGTGTAAATGGGTTTGCCTTTTTCACTTGGCAACATCTTATTGTTGTTTCTTGGATATGTGCAGCTTTGCCTAAGTGATCTTAACTTAGTCTATGCCTGTACAAAGGACAAAACATTAATGATTGACGTGCAAGCTCGCGAGATATCGGAGAAAGATCTAGAAGCTGGTTTAAGACTGGCTCATCCTGAGGTGAGTCATTAATGTTTAACCATCTTGCATAGCCTCTTATTCTAATATGCTGGACTCTGATGGTCTGATCATACAGGCAGTTAAGTATCTTGAACCACAAATCAGATTGGCTGCTAAAGCGGGTAGAGGGAAGAAGGTTTATAAATTGTCAATGATGTCAGATAGAACATTGGAGAGAGTTCGCGAGTTGGCAGAAGCTCCAATAGAAGCTGTGTTTACAGACCCTACCTATGGCAAGGTGCATCCTATCTATACTGGAAACTAGAGAAGTATGATTTTGGATAAACATTATGGAGCTTATGCTCCTGTGAAAAGAAATAAGGGATTTTTCTTAACTTTTTGTTGTCGTATATTTCGTCTAGTTTGAACGTGGAGAGGCTTTGGATAAAATTACACAAGATGTTAAAAAAGTTCTCGAAGAAGAATGCGATGAAGAAAGCTTAAAAGTTTTATCAAAGACAGTTGACACAGTGAGGAAACAGGTACGCTAAGCAAAAAGTAAAACTTCGGAGTGTTTTTTTTTCCCTTAAGATTATTTACTATACTTTTGTCTTTATACTGATCATGAGGTATTCTAGCATTATCTTTGAATATAGGGAGGTACTATGCTGAAACCTATTATGAGTGAATGTTATTGGGTCTTCTTTAAAATTGGGTACGTTAGATTGGCATTTATCCTTGCGTTGGCAAGCTAGTTTACCACATACGTTATTCATGTTTGGGAACTTGGATGAAATTTGTAAAGTTGTCATTGTCTGAGTAGTTATATTTATTGTCATATGAATCTGGAATGTTTATGGGGTGAGAGTAAGACGTTGGTCTGCAAAAGGTAGTCACATCTCATAGAGGATACTGACCCACTCTCTACTCTTTATCTGTATTTCTCGTCGTATTCATCTGGAATGGTTCTGCAAAGGAAGTGACTTCTCATTGAGGCTACTGACTTACTCTTTACTTTTTCTTTGTATTTCTCATCCACAAATGTTTTTCTTTTACCTTTTCTTTTAGGACTTTCAAACCTATGATGGTATTGTCCTACCTTAACCTCTGACAAAATGTCAGGTTGTTCGAAGAAGGATCATTTCTGAAGGATTAAGAGTTGATGGAAGACAGCTTGATGAAGTTAGGCCTTTGTATTGTGAAGCTGGTAATCTACCGCAGTTGCATGGGTCGGCACTATTTTCTCGTGGAGATACTCAGGTTAACATACTTTAGATACCTGGAACAACTGAGGCTCTCTCTCTCTTTTTATTTTTTATTTTTTTTTAGTTTTTATCCTTCAGCCCAAGTTCATACATACTTGATGTTTGATAGGTTCTTTGCACTGTTACACTCGGTGCACCTGCCGATGCTCAGCGCTTGGAATCAGTTGTTGGTCCTTCATCTAAGCGCTTCATGCTTCATTACAGCTTTCCACCATTCTGCATTAATGAAGTTGGTAAACGAGGTGGCTTGAACAGGCGTGAAGTTGGGCATGGTAATCATTCACGCTCGTGTTTCATTTGGATATATGATTCTTGGAAAGGGAATTTGGATATGAATTAGTAGTAACAACTTTCATTAAATAAAATTCATGTGAATAAAGAAATTGAATGGGGGTGGATGGGAATTGTTCATTTTGAATCCTTATAGTGGAAGGTGCATTTTCATTTAAAAGCGAAAATATATATATATATATATATTTATAACGTGTATGTATAGTTAACTGAAGGGGTTGCAGATAACGATCATAGTAAGTCATAATCGTGGTTTGCTTCTTCTTTGTTAATAGGAACTCTTGCGGAAAAGGCTTTACTTGCAGTGTTACCTCCTGAGCAGGATTTTCCTTATGTTGTACGTGTCAATTCTGAAGTCATGGCATCTGATGGTTCAACATCAATGGCAACTGTTTGTGGAGGTATTCTGTTCTCTTTCCTATTGTGACAACAATTGCTTTGTCTTTATTGTACTTAATTCTCATTATTTTCTTGCAAACTCGATATGCTTTTTTTTATGTTACAATATCAACTAGAGTTACTGACTTCAGGTTTGTTTCATATTTGGGCATTGGTTGTCATAACCCTCTTCCTATTAATTGTCTATGCACCACTTAATGATTTGAGGTTACACATTGAAACTAGAATCTTTTTTATGATGTTTAAATATATTCTCCTGCTTAGGCAGTCTGGCTTTGATGGATGCTGGCATTGCACTGCGTGAACACGTGGCTGGTCTCTCTGTGGGTCTTGTTAGTGAAGTGGATCCATCAACTGGAGAAATAAAGGATTATCGTATACTGACTGATATTCTGGTGAGAGTTTTTCGTTTGGTTTATCTGTGTATATCTGTCATTTCGGTCTCTAATTTCACTAGTTCCAGCACTTAATGATATATCTCAAGTTTAATTTTATTTTTCTTAATTGTTTAGAAATAATGCTCAATTTGTGTGTAGGGTCTGGAAGATCACCTTGGTGACATGGACTTCAAAATTTCTGGCACCCGAAAAGGTGTTACAGCAATTCAATTGGATATAAAACCAGCCGGCATTCCTTTAGATATAATTTGTGAGTGCTTAGAGCCTGCTCGCAAAGGTCGTATTCAGATCCTTGATCAGATGGAGAAGGAGATAAACGCACCACGTGCCCAAGATGATAATTCTCCTCAATTAGGTTGACTTTTCAACCTTTGTTTTTGTTCTACTTTTATGTTGTTATGGTGACAATGCTTATCTTGGTTTTTGTGATGGTTGGTATATGCATGCAGCTACGTTGAAGTATAGCAATGACTTGCTTCGACGCTTGGTTGGACCCCTTGGTGCTTTAAAGAGAAAAATTGAAGAGGAAACAGGTTTGAGTCAACTATGGACAATGCTGTCCACATTCTTTTGCTGATTATATTATAGAACCAATCAAGAAACAAGGCTCGGAGGTTTTTTGTATCTCATGATTATTTGAACATTTTGTGATGTTGTTCGTCTTCTGCAGCATATGATTTCATCATATGTTTCTCCAAAGCTATTTCGTCATCTATTTGAGACTGGTCGCACCTTGGTGGCTCTGAAACCTCACATTATTACTTATGTTATATGCTTGCTAGGTGGACGTCTCTCTGTAAGTGATGGAACACTTACCATAGTGGCCAAGAATCAGGCCGTGATGGAGAGAGTTCAAGAAAAGGTATTTACTCTTTCATCTAGTTGTGTGTGTGTTTCGGTTGGGTGCAAATCAATACTATGCTTTGTACCTTTCTCATGGTTAATGGGCTCTGCTTTTGTTTACTTGACCAACAGAAGGAAAATTAAAGTACTGATGCGAGTGGAAATGCATTTATCTTAAGATGGCATTAGGAGTTGTTTTTCCAACTGCTTATAATCTGCTTATGCTTCGTTAGCTTTAAGGAGACATATCTTTCCACTGTTTGTCATTTTACTGCATTTCTTAACTCATTCTGCTTCTCAGATTGATTTTCTACTTGGGCGTGAGATTGAAATTGGCGGAGTTTATAAAGGTGTGGTAACATCTGTCAAAGAATATGGAGCATTCGTGGAGTTTAATGGTGGCCAGCAAGGCCTTCTTCACATCTCTGAGTTGTCACATGAGCCGGTATGTAGTAATTTTCCCCTGCAAAGAATGGTGAAGCCAATATTTTAAGAGAAAATTCCTGATTGATGTCCCTGTTTTATCTTTAGCATTAAAGTTAAATCATGCTTCCACTAGTTAGTTGGAATATGGAAATTCTGGTCCCATTCTTCCCTTTTTTTTTTTTAAAATAAAATACAACGATGGCAACTAAGTTGAAATATGGATATTTTGGCACTAATGCTATTACTTTTTATCAGGTTTCCCGTGTTTCAGATGTGGTATCTGTAGGCCAGAAGCTTTCATTGAAGTGCATTGGTCAAGACGTTCGTGGTAACATTAAGCTATCCCTTAAAGCAACTATTCCGCAGCCTGGATCCGTGAAAAATAATGTGGCTGAAGCAGCTTTACCGTCTTCCAAAGAAGCAGATGAATATTCTGCATCCGAATTGGATATGACTATTGAAGGAGAGAAGCAGAATGATACTTCAACTACTTTAGAGGAATTTTTGGTCAATAAAAACGAAGTTAGTGGAGTTAACCACTCTAGGTCCTCTTTACCACCAATTCTAATCCGAAGTGCCGCCGAGTGTGAGGAGGAGGAAAAATCTGCTGGTTTAACAGAAAAATCTAAAACTAAATCTAAACCCCTTGGTGCTTCAGAAGCAGATAGGAAGTTAAAACCTTCATTGCGAAAAATGCGAGAGAAAAAATCAAATTCTAAATCCATAAGCCAGGATGCAGAAGAAATTACGCAAATGCTTGAATCCCAGACAAACAGGAGTAATTTGGATGATGCTAAAGCTGAAACTAAGGACACCATTACTGCAAAAAGTCTGAAGCTTGGATCAAAAGTAACTGCTAAAATTTATCAGGTCCGGGCTCATGGATTGGTTCTTGATTTAGGTGGAGGGCTCCGAGGGATGTATCGCTTTGAGGTATGTTTTTTAAGTTATTGATGAATAATATAATTTGGGTTTAACAAGTTAACACGCTCTCACCTTTATCCACTGTACTTTATACTTTATAATAGCATCTTCTAACTGTCGAAGTTAGGTTTCTAGAATACGCTTTAGGCTATGCATGTCCCTGATCTGTTTCTAGTTTAGATTGACAAATGGTGTCTATTATTCTCACACTAGTTACTTAACTCGCTTATATGTGCATATATAGATATCATAATCCAATACAATAGTCCGTTCTTTTTCCTTTAAAATTTTCAAACATGGCTGCAAATCTTAGGAAAGAAAATGTTGTTCTTAAATCTGTGGAGCCTGTAATCTTTCCAGAGTAATGAGATTTTTCAAAGGTGCTACTAAAGCTCTCTCGTGTTTTCATGCAGACAGACGGCAGGAAGGACTTTGAGGTAGGTGATGAGTTGCAAGTTCAGTGTTTGAGTTTTTCTAGCAAAGGGATTCCGGTGATGTCTTTAGTGGATGACGATTAGGATTAGTTGTTCTGCTATGATAACATTGCAAAACTGGGGGACTACAGGAGAGATTCACCTGAATAAATTTTGGTTGCGAAATGGTCAAATGTACATTCTTCCTAGAAGTTGGAACAATTGAAAGTTTAGGTTCGGTAACAGCATCGCAAAACCTCCTAACCTGAAGACACAACAAGAATTTTGGCCTGCGTTTTGAGATCAGTTCTCCAAGAAGAACAATGAGTGGTGCCAGTAGATTAGCCTGACTTACAGAGGTTTAATTTTTATGGTGCCCTTGGCATCTATTCCTTTTTTTTTTTTTTTTTGGGGGGGGGGTTGGGTGGGGGGTCAATTTCCTCTCTCTCTCTTTCTCTCTTCAAATGTTTATATCTATAATTTTATAGTGTTCATTTTCGGCTGATCTTCGTTGAGATGGTTTGAAACAAAATGCACAAGTTCCTGAAGAAAATAAGAAACTTGTCGTTGGGTGTTTCGACATGTAAGCCCTTTTGTTCCATCTAGATTTGATATTATTTCTAGTGCTAGTTTTGTTCATCTTTCTCTTGAGTGTTTGGTGGAGTAGTTTGAGTTGAGATTTTTAAGTTTCAATAGTAAATTTTTTTGAATTTTCAGAAAAGACAAAAAACTTTTCGGGAAAAAGATAAAAATTTTTTGGAAAAAAGATTAAAAAAAATTTAGGTTGAGTGGTTTGAAATGGGGAGCCAAACACCCCCTTTTCAAAAATTTAAGTTTAATCTCGTTTGTTGTTAGGATAATCACAATAAAAGTTGGGTTTTTTGTGCCAAAAAAAAAAAAAAAAAAGCACGTCAAAGCTCGCCATAGTTAATGGTTTGTACGTACACGTACTTGAGAAACGTCTACGTTATTAGTGTCTAGTTTCATTATTTTTTTTTCCTTTTTTGTGAAAAAAATTTAGTTTTATGTGTTCCATTTGCCATATTTTAACACCGCACACATAACCAACCCAAATATAACCAACGAAACAAGACAAACGAAAAATTGAAAGGGATAAGGGGGAAAAGAAACACCCAAAAAACAAGCAAAAAAATGTAATCAAAATGGATCAAAGAAGGAAAAAAAAAAAAAAACAAAAAGAATCATCCTCTTCCTCTTCCTCTTGCATGGCACCCTTGTTGTTTACCTTGATCTTCCTCGTCGTCATCCTTGACCTCGTATGCGTCTTGAACTCGGCCCTTCCGATGGAACTCATAATGCAATCATGCAGGGATGATGTTGTCTGCAATGTGTCCGACTATGTCCTCAACTACGATAAGATTGTTAAAGCCATGGAAGAGAACATGGAACGAGTCAAGTTTGCCATGTGGGAAATGAGGGATCCACCTCAGCGTTTGTATGTGCTTTCCCAATGTCTGGGAAATCTGTCCGGCAAAGAATGTTAGGCTTGTTTTTGCAAAATTAAAGAGATCTTGTTCGGTGGTTTTCCCTCCACCGGAGGTCATATTTTCTTCGGCGGGTGCTTCATCAGTGCTGAGAATTACTCCTTCAATCAACCTTTAGAACCAGATGATTTTAGGGTGATATAAATGTTATTCTCATCATGACAAACGTCTCAAGTTTTGTGTCTCGGTCTTTGTTTTCGTTGGTATTGTTTGTTAAAAAGGCTGTCAATTTCAGGCTTTGAACTTTTAGGAAGATTTTGCTTATCCTAGTCTCTTTTTTTTTTTTTTTTATTAGCATTTTTTTAATTTGAGAAAGCAAGATTCTTAACTCTTCACCTTATAATGGAGTTCTTGCTGTTATGCTTGCCCTAATTTAATTATGTTATTTTCTATGAAAGTCAAATCTCTCTCTAAGTCCTTTTTTTATCATGCTTGCTATCATGATTATGATTTTGGGAACAACCCAAATGCCCTTAGAGCCAAAGGTTAATATGCTCTAAATTATGCTATTATTCTCATTTTGATTGCCTAGTCTTAGCCTCTGTTTGGTGTTATGATTGGAGGTGAAATTTTTAAGGTGGAGTTGATTAACTTTTTAAAAACTAGTTATAATTTTTATTGACTTCTCAAAAAAAGATAAAACTAAGAAAAATTTAAATTTAAGTTGAATCACCAAATGGAGCATTAGAACTAGAGTTGAACATGATCCCTAAAAGCTAACTTGCATTAATATATATATATATATAGACAAATATAGAAAAAAGACCGCGGAAAATGTTCTCTCTCTTTTCTCGAAGTTTTCATGGACAAACTCAAATTTTTTACAAAATTTTGGGACCAAAAATTATAGGAGATTCCAAGATGTTCTCATTCTACAGTTTGAGAGTACCATTGACTATATATCCTTGGGATTTAGATTCTTTGAGAGAATCTTTTAAAACTATAACTTTATAACTTTATATCTATTCATAAGCGTGCCGTCTGATTTAAATTATCAGGTTAAAAAATAATAATCCTTTGATCAGGTCATTGCACCATATAATAATCAATATTTTACTTTTAACTAACCCTAAAATTCACCTGGGACCCTTTTTTTTTTTTTTTTTCCCCTTTATTTATTTATATCTTTCACAGAGGTTATGCTAGTATATGCGACATATGTCATTGTTGGGCTTTCTATTAACGCATTGATTGTTGTAGTTGGAATCTATGCGAGCAGAGCTACTTACAAAAGATTCGCCATTGGAAATCACACGGGAGTATGTCAGAACAACAAATCTATATATGATTATATTTTCCAACAATTAATTAATGTCGTTTTGCAGATACTGACAGATTTATCGGGAGCAAAGAGGGGCTTGAACTTCTTGGAGTTCGGTTACTCCACACTTGAGAAAGCAACCGATGGCTTTGATGACGCCCACAAGCTTGGTCACGGAGGTTATGTTGAAGTTTTCAGGGTATAACATAACATATATTTATTTTATTTTGAATTCCTATTGTGGAAATTCGTAATCAGATTTTTGGACTGTTTGTCTTTGAACTATTAGCATTGTCCACAATTTGACTCCCAAAATATTTATTTATTTTTAGGTAGATTAGTTTCTAGAGTATCGAAAATAATCATTATTTCTATTATCATAATGTTAATAGTTTAGGAACCAATTGCATCAAAAAATCATAAGATTCCTATGAAAAGATGATATTTTTTTGAAAAGATGATACTTTTTTTAAAAGAATGTCTCAAAAATATATATCATACGTTAAAAGAGTCAATTACTTTTTTTATCCTCCTCCCCTGCTTGTTACCTGATGATTATGTCAATATCACGTAAATATATATATATATTATTTGTTTGTCTGCTTCGTGCTGTCAACTAGTTTTAAATTAAGTGCAAAAACCATGAATTTTGAAGTTAATGATTTTTTCTTTGTATTGTTAGGATGTTATTAAACATTTGATTGATTATTTTCATGCACATGTATATATATATATATATATATATATTCAATATGCATGGCGAGCTGGGAAAGCTGGCAGATGGAAGGGAAATAGCGACAAAACTGTTGTAAATTAAAATCACAGCGAGGAGAAATGCAATGAAATTGACATCATAAGTAGACCTCAACACAAAAAACTTGGTTCCTTTCCTTGGCTGGTGTTTCACTACCGCTGACAGCTTCCTTGTTTGTGAACTCCTTGTCAAAAGAAGCCTTGACCGTGTCTTATCTGGTAACCCCTCGACATTCTACTACTACGTCTATGCCTTTGAATTTCGTGTCAGAGAAATTTAATCTTAGAGAAGAAGAAAGAAAAAAATTTTCGCTAGACAATTTTTAATCGTCAGACCGCATTAAAATCAAATCATTATATTTAGAAAAAGGACATCAATTTTGACGTTTCCTTTTATATATATATATATATATATATATGTTTGCCAGTCTTTTCTATTCTGGCTCATAGAAAAGTCATGAGAATTTTTAGACAAGCGAGTGCTCAATTGTATATGATATTGAATGGTTGTATAAAGATAGACGAATGTAGAGAACAATTGGGAATTATATAGTACTATATATACTACACCATTGTTTTGTTGCAACAAATTTATGATCTAATTGTGCGATCTGTTGAAGGAAGACCCAGAGAAGGAAAGAATTAGACTGGAAAAAGAGGCTGCAAGATAATCATAGGAACAGCCGACTCTTTGGAGTACATCCACATAGGCTGTCAATTGAGGATTATCCACAGAGACATGATCAAAGCAAGCGACATTCTTTTGGACGTGAGATACAAACCGAAAATCGCAGATTTCGATTTGGCAAGGTTGTCTTCATGTGGTAGAAACGTTTCTAGTGCCGCCATTTCAGGGACATTGTACGTGACTAATGCCCAAAAAAAAAAACACACTATCTTTCCTTATTTTGATGCGATTAAATGAGTTAATTTCTATTAATTTCATTATTTTTAGTGGTTACGTGGCTCCTGAATACCTTGCTCAAGGAAGATTAACCGAAAAGTCAATGTCTATAACTTTGGAGCTATTGTGTTGGAGATAGTAAGTGGTGTGAGGAATAACAAATTGAATCCCGATTGTCCTTTTAAGACACTAGTTGCTCATGTAAAACTCTCTTTACCTCTCCATGTTTTTTTTTTTTTTTTAATTTTTAATTTAGAGAAGTTTTATTCTTATTTTATAAATGACTTGATTTTCTTTCGTGTGTGTGTGTGTGTATATACATATAGGCGTGGAAACACTTCAAATCAAATACAGTAATGGAGATTTTGGAGAAAAGCCTGGAAATTAAAGACATTGAAGAAGAAGTGAAAAGAGTAGTGCAAGTGGGATAATTATGTACCCAAGAATCACCATATTTACGTCCGAGCATGTCAATGGCAATTCAGATGCTTAAAAAAAAAAAAAACGACATCGAATTGCCAAAGCCGTCCAAGCCTCCTTACATTGATGAACATTTGGAATTATCGTCTTCATCGCGTTCTTGTTGGTGTCAACCTTCATCTATATCTGATAATAATTTATGAACACCCAACAAAAAAATTTGAGGACATGACTAAAAGCTCAGTTGTTTTTCCACCGGTCTTTTTAATCATAAATAGGGTATGTTTCTAACGGTTGAATATGATCAAAATCACATCAAAATATACAGCTTCTAATATAGATACGACAATTGAAAAACATAACCCTATCAATAATGTTTTTTATTTTTTTTCATTTGTTATCGTAGAAATCTAACAATTTAGGTAAATCACATGTACCATAAGTTTTCAATACAATATGTATTTTTGAGGCAAACAAATTTTTTTTTTTTTTCAAAAAAGAAACATTCTTCGTGGTCCTCGTGTAGCCGAGATTTTAGAATTTTTGAACAAGACAACGATGAAAAATGAAGAATACACGCCATCAGTGCAGGAATTTTGTGATCAATTTTGCCCAATTTGTTTATCTTCGCAGAAAAAAAAAAAAAAGATTAATAAATATTTATTTTAATCCCAAAAGTTTATAGTTCCAAATTGTCAACGGGAGACTTTTCTCATCTCATTCTTTTTGTAACGCAATACTAGGGGCTATTTTCAACGGCCGAAAATTTTTACGAATTTTGAGCAGTGCCTTAGTGGGTCTTCGTTGTCCAATCTGCTCGTCATACGTCAAGCTCTTCTTCCATACATAAGCCGACTCCTAATTCTTTATTTTCCTTTTTATTAGCCTTTGTTTCTAGCACTAATTAATTATTTTCTACATTTAAATGTGTAATAGTAATTATGAAAATTTAGTGGTAAGACATGAAACATTAGAAGTCCGACATTAATTTTAAACTGTTAAATTGTAATATTTATTTTTAATTTGATATAATTCTAACACGATTTAATGGTTCAAAACTATAATATTTCAAAATCAATTTTTAATAAAAATTCCGTTTCTCTATAACGAGAATGATTTTTGCTTTTGCTTTTGTTTTTGTTTTTTGTTTTTTTTGTTTTTTTTTAGGGCAGAGTATTCTTGTTAATAGTATACATTTCTCAACCTTATATAGTATAAGATCATATTAAAATAAAAATATAGATATAAACTGCATTAAGAGAGATAAACAAAAATATGACGTTGAAAAACAAGATGTAAAAACTCTCAAAAGTCCAAGGCATGATGGTTGCAACTCAGCACGGCAGCCGTACTGATAGATAATTTTCGTCCAATATTAGGACCCAAAAGAAGTTGGCTGGAAAACAGCGAGCTATTGAATACAGTCTGTAAACGCACCTGCGTTTGACTCACAAGTTTAATTCTAACTAAATTATATTTTTTCATCTTAATTTTTATTTTTTTTAAAAAATCAACAAAAATTATAACTAATTTATAATTTTTAAAAAATCAACTAACTCAAATTTAAAAATTTCAACTCAAATTATTTTATCAAACGCACCGTAAATCAATTAGTGCAATCTTCACTGCAAAGGAGCTGGTCTTTTTTGATTGACTCCTACAAGGTACACTCGTCAATATAATCATGAAACTAAGGAACTCCTTTTTCTTTTAATCTTATCTAGAACTTCTAGATAACTTCTCATCGTGTATAATTAACTATGATTATTTTCTTAATTATTAAAATTAATTTTTCTACGATTTAATTTATAAGTGTTTACGATATAAATTATAATACACAATACAAAATCGTTTTAGCCGTGATTGAAATCGTTAAAAAATAATCAAATAATTAAAGCAATAATTATTATGGTAAAAATTTCTCATAAATTCATAATAATTAATCACCTAAAAGAAAAGAATATAAATTATAATACACAATACAAAATTGTTTTAGCCGTGATTGAAATCGTTAAAAAAATAATCAAATAATTAAAGCAATAATTATTATGGTAAAAATTCCTCATAAATTCATAATAATTAGTCACCTAAAAGAAAAGAATATAAATTATAGTACACAATACAAAATCGTTTTAGCCGTGATTGAAATCGTTAAAAAATAATCAAATAATTAAAGCAATAATTATTATGGTAAAAATTCCTCATAAATTCATAATAATGAATCACGTAAAAGAAAAGAATATAAATTATAATACACAACACAAAATCGTTTTAGCCGTGATTGAAATCGTTAAAAAATAATCAAATAATTAAAGCAATAATTATTATGGTAAAAACTCCTCATAAATTCATAATAAATTAATCACCTAAAAGAAAAGAATGGGAGGCGGCCAAGTCCGACCGGTCCCACGAAGAAGGTGGTGGTGGTTGAAAGCCGCGGACAGCTGAAACCACTCACACTACCGGCAGGTGCCGGTAGACAATCCACTTCCCCTGAGATAAAATTCTAGATATATTCCAAGCGTTTTGCCCATTATAACAAGCCAAGGAGAGAGAAGATGTGCGGAAATTCAAGTGTTCAACTCTAAATATTTAAAAAAAAAAAAAACCACAACTGCTGCAAGTTTTTTAACTGTTAATTTTAAAGTCAAAGCAAAACCTAAGCTTGAAGTTTTAATAATGGGAGAGCCAAGTTCTAGAAGGAAGACGGAAGAGAGAGAAAAAGAGACTTGAGAAAGACTCAACAAGGAGGGAGTACCATAATCAAGAAAGTAATCAGTACATATGGAAACAGCAAAGCTTGTGGAAAAAAAATTTGAGGCTGACAAATGAAAAAAGTAATTTGGAAACAGCAAGAAAAGAAAAAGAAAATAAATAATTGTGCTGAGCGTGGGTTGTGATAATAAACAACCTAATCTAAAGTCTAAAGTTCAAAATCTTTCCATTAGTTTTAACATTTTGTAAGTCTAGTTGCTCTCAGTCGCCGTTTACTATTGTCCTCCACTATTAGAGAGAGAAGAGAGAGAGAGATCAGACGGGGACAACCACAAAGCAGAACATTATAGTCCCCAAATCCAAAAAGAAGAAGAAGACGAAGCCGCTAAATTTGCCAATAGTATTTCATATTAGTTCCTGTCTCTCTCTCTCTCTCTCTCTCTTGTTCATGTCTCTCCTGATCTGCAACTCTCTAAGATCATGATCTCGTCAGAACACAAGCCGGCCATGCAAACCCAATAAACAAAATCCCGACACTTTCATATAAAAACATCTCTCTCTCTCTCTGTCTCTCTGTATCTCTGTCTCTCTATAAAACTCCATGAATTCCATGCAAATCATCTCAATTCTCCACAACAACAAATGCCACACACTGTTTTTGTTCTTCTTATTATTGTTTTTCTCCACCTTTTTCTCGACATGTCTGTCCGACCCTCGGCTCTCGGAAGTCATGCTCTACTGCGGGAAAGGAAGACCACCAGCAAACACCAGCAACGTCCCGGATTTCACAAAGGAAATGGAGGGCTTATCACTAGGAATGAACACCAGCCTTTGGTATACTTACTCCCTCAACTCCACCGAAACTAGTAGTAAAATTCCCATGTACGGCCTTGCCCAATGCCACGAAGACCTCTCCCAAACCGACTGCCTCCTCTGCTACGCCGCCGCCAGGACGAGGCTCCCCCGATGCCTCCCCGCCGTCTCCGGCCGCATTTACCTCGACGGCTGTTTCATCCGCTACGACAACTACAGCTTCTATGAAGAGAGCGTTGACCCTGTTCTCGACACGGTCAACTGCAGCACCAGTCTTGGCGCGGTGGCGGGCGAGACCGCGAAGGCGAAGTTTATGCAGGATGTTGGGTCTGTGGTGGCGGAGTTGACGAGTTTGGCAGTTAAAAACAGCGGGTTCGGAGTTGCTGAGGTTAAGGGTGGAGGCGTGTTTGGATTGGCGCAGTGTTGGGAGACTGTTTCGGAAAGTGGGTGTAGAGAGTGTTTGACGAAGGCGAGTTCGGAGGTCGGAAAGTGTGGGGCTAGTAGAGAAGGGAGGGTTTTGAATACCGGGTGTTATTTGAGGTATTCGACTGAGAAATTTTATGGTAAAACAGGGGTGGAGGTGAGTGCTTTTGTTGAAAATTCAATTAGTTTTCTTAATAACCAAACAAGGCACTGTTTTCTTAATAACCAAACAAGGCACTAAATTTTTTTTGTTCTTTATTTTATTTCAGGTTCTTCAATAAGTAAAGGAGTTATTATAGCAATTGTTCTAGGAGTGGTTGCATTTGTTTTGTTGTGTCTGTCTGGTGCTTATATAGCATATGCAAGAGTATCAAAGACAAGAGCAGGTATGTACTAATTTAGTGCTTAATTTAAAAAAAAATAAATGCATTATACTGATTTTTTTTTTTTTTTTTTAAAACTTCTTCAAATTCTTGTTGTAGTGCGGAAGAATCTCGGTCACGCTGCGATGTCGATCCACAAGTCTAGCTTGAATTTCAAGTACGAAACGCTCGAAAGAGCCACGGATTTCTTTAACCCTTCGACGAAAATCGGGCAAGGTGGGGCTGGTTCTGTGTTCAAGGGGACACTTCCAGATGGGACAAATTGTGGCCTGTCAAGAGACTGGTCTTCAACACAAGGCAATGGGTTGATGAGTTCTTCAATGAAGTCAACCTGATCAGCAGAATTCAGCACAAGAACCTTGTTAAGCTTCTTGGTTGTAGCATTGAAGGACCAGAGAGCTTGCTGGTCTATGAGTTTGTGCCCAACAGAAGCCTCGATCAGTTTCTTTTTGGTAATTTCAAACTCTTTTTTTTTTTTTTTCAACAGTGTTTTCTCTTACAAAAATTTGAATTTGGAACACACACTATCTATTCAAACTTATGAAGCAGAAGCCGTCATAATTTTGGTTGATATGTGCAGAGAAGAACAAGGTTCAGATTCTGAACTGGAAGCAGCGGTTTAACATCATCGTCGGAACAGCTGAGGGGCTTGCATATCTTCATGGAGGTTCGAAATTGAGAATAATCCACAGAGACATAAAAAGCAGCAATGTTCTTCTTGATGAGGATCTGACTCCCAAGATTGCGGACTTCGGGCTTGTCAGGTGTTTTGGTTCCGAAAAGACTCATCTCAGCACTGGGATTGCTGGAACATTGTAAGTTGAAAAATCATTCCTTTCTGTTCCCTTCTCCTTGTTTAGATTTTCCCTTTTTTTCTTTTGTAACATTCCGTACATTTTGTCTTTATGGTGGAAACTCAAAAGGGTAAAAAAATAGACGAATGAAAATTTTAGTTGGTTGGACGATAAGAATCTATTATTTTTACGTGATGTTGAACCGTCAAATCTCTCATTAGCTTTTGTCTAGTTTTTGTACTTTTATGACATGATGATGCCAGCGTAAAATCTGCCCTTTTTTGTAAGCTTACCCTACCATGGAAATAAATATAGCACACTTTTCTCTTTTCCCACCGAACTAGTTCCCAAAAGTCAGGGTCCTAACCATGTGAATATACTTTTTCTTCTTTTTTCCAATTCCATTTAGTCACCGACATGTTTTTTATTCATGAAACAGAGGTTATATGGCTCCGGAATATCTTGTTCGAGGTCAACTCACGGAGAAAGCAGATGTCTATAGTTATGGAGTGTTGGTCCTAGAGATTGTTTGTGGTAGAAGAAATTAGTGCCTTCACACAAGACTCAGGCTCTCTTCTACAAACAGTAAGCATCTCAAACACCTTAAAAAAAAAAAAAAAAAGTGTTCTTAATCATATCATTGTAAGGGATATTAGGTGAGGTGGCCGGTTTTGGCCACCTCTTTCAATAAATGTCCAAGTTTTTTTTTTTTTTTTTTGGGAAATAGTCAATCAATCTGTAACTCATTGATTGACATTGATTAAATTAATTAATATCAGTCAATCAGTGATTGATTCGCATATTTTTAAGAAAACGGTCAAATGGAGGATTTTCATTTTCGTTTTCTTTTTAACATTCAGGTTTGGAAGCTCTTCAAATCGGGTAAATTGGATGAAGCAGTTGACCCTAGCTTGAAAGGTGATTTCCCAGTAAAAGAAGCGTCCAATGTGCTTCAAATAGGGCTCCTTTGCACACAGGCTTCAGCTCCTTTGAGACCATCCATGGCTGAAGTAGTTTCAATGCTAACCAACGAAGAAAGGGAGATACCTACACCAAACCAACCCCCTTTCCTAAACGCCGCCGTTTTGGAACCCAACAAGCTCCTCTAGGTCCTATAGCTCACAAAGCTTACCATCAAATGCATTATTACCGAAAGCTGAAGCCTCTTGCACATCCTCGGATTTTATTTCTAGTGCAAACAGTTCAGAATGGCCAACAGGAGTGTGAATCAGCCTAATCTCAGCCGTTGGATGAGAGGGAACGAAATGAGCTGAGCCGCTGAAGTTTCTTCAACTAAAAGCTGACAACGTCTTTTTCTTTCAAAGGCTCAGATCGTTTCTTTCCATCATTTAATGACAGAAATTTTCAAGTGAAGATAAAAGGATCAGAATTTTTACATGAAGATAAAGAGACCGACAATGTCACATTTGGAATGAAAAACATTACTTGAAAGTGAAGCAGAAAAAGCACTTTTTTTTGAAGTATGAAGATAGAAATCTCACCAAAAGGAAGCACGTGGGTTACAGTCTAGAATCCTCAATTTTTGGGATAAGCAGATTGTGTGAAAGACAAATCCGAATAGGTTGCTTGTTAACTTTTTTTTTTCTTTTTTTGGTCAAAAAAGAAAGTTCTAAAATTTTGTAGACCTCAACTTTTTGGTTGAATAAATTTATAAAGTAAGGAGGTGGGGGTTGTTGGTAAGGGATAGGTTTTAATAATATTAGTCCCACTGATGTTAATATTTCATTTTCTCTTTGCTTTTCAAGAAAACCCAAATGGGTATGTCACACTTTATTGCATAAGTTTGAGCACGTTTACACAAGTGTTGTTTCACAATTAAATTACACAGCATATTGGTAGTAGGTATGTAATAATACTAGATTTGACAGCTTAAATGAACTCTATATAATTTGTAATTTTGCTCAAGAATTTGTATTCCTTGTAATTAGAGCATCATAAATGCAAGGATTGCTGTTTGGATGAGAATATTTAATATTTGCCAACTTATAGCCTGGTGGGTGGCGCTAATTTAGCCTTAGCTGGGGCCATGTGGATGATAGATGGGCTGATTTTTGTGAACAAAACGTTGAACATCTTCCTACTCAGAAAATGAAATTCCAAATACATTGGAAAATGAAGTATTTATCAATTTATGTGGTAGCAAACGTTTGAAGGTAAATGAGACAGGTTGTGAAAAAATAATAATAATAATAAAATAAATATAAAAACAGTTTCACAATGCCTTCTTAGAAGCTAAAATAAAGCATAAAAAAAGAACTTCCATTTCACAAAACTTTAACACATGTTAATGGGGTTTTTTTTTTCTTCATTTGTCCCTAAAGTTTTTGGTTCTTTGATAATCACCTTCCATACTTATAATTTCTAATTTTGACAGTTTATCCTATAAACTTTTTAAATTGTTACGGATATATCCCTTTTAGCTTAATTTTTTGTTAAATTAGTAACGAAAAACCCACATACACCTTATGCGATCCTCTAGAAAACTTCCATATCCAATTCAAAAGCTTAGGCAAACCTTAGAGATTCAAATCCCTAATTTAATGGAAATTAACAAAAGGAAGGACATTGTAATAACTTAACAAAAAAAAATTCAGGATATAAATTGTCAAAGTTAAGAATTCATGGACAAGTTCTCGAAAGTTGAAAACTTTAAGAGACAACTTTGCCAAAAATCTTGTGTGTTTATCATGCAGCCCTAAAATCAGTAAATAATTAGCCAAAAGTGTGCATGTCCTTCAAATCATTTTCACGACAACATCAATTGAAGAAGCTTTATTCGTTTGATTGAGAAGAAAACAGATATGAAAAGCAAAGAAACTGTGCACCCAAATCACAAGACATCAAGAAAACGACATCAAATGGGCACTAAACTGGCTTTTTTGAGGACATTGTGTTTGTTTGAATGGTGAAGATTTCACAGCTAAAAGAATCGAAGCTGTGAAACATTCAACGCATAATGAGAGTGCCTCCAAATGCAAACCATTAGAAGATTTTGAAAAAAGCCAAATGGGATAAAACTTCCTACTGATCATGTCTAGTACAAAGGCCCTCACTCAAAGTACCGAAGTAAGTTTCAGTGATCACTAGGACTAACTACCAATCACAAAATCTGATTTTACATAAAACCATACACAACAGACACTAACTTACAAACAAGTAAAGACCCTTTTATTCCCTTTTATTCTTTTTTTTTCTTTTTAACGGATTATTTTCGTCTATGCTCTTGAACTTTAGCATCATTCCTACTTTATTTTTTAAACTTTAAAAACTCCTATTTTTTTAATTGAATTTTGAATTTACCTCCCACTTTATCACTTTTATCATAATTTCAGTTAAAAACAGATTAAAAAAAAAAAAGAGAGAGAGAGAATTAACCTTACTAAACCCATTATGTTAAGATTTAAAAACGAAGCGGAAAAAGACCATATAACTGCATTTAACTTGATTTTTTCATCTGTTTTTGAATTGAAATTTTGATAAAAATGATAATATGAGGATAGATTTAAAGTTCAAAATTTTGATAAAAATGATAACACGAGGATAAATTTAAAGTTCAAGGACAAAGTGTGAGTTTTTAAAATTCAAGATACAAAATGAGAGTGATGCTAAAATTTAAGAAGCATGGATGAGAATAATTCTTTTATTTATTTATTTACTTTTTGGGGCACTCATATAGTTGGTGAGTAAGCAGCTTACTCATCTTCTTCCACCACAACACTGATTTCACCACGGTCAAGCATCTCATAAAATTCCTTTCTTCTCTTTTGGAGATTCCAATGGTGCACTTTCCAGAGGAAACCAGCAGCTAGGCCAATGCTTATCCCATATAAGATCTCCTTAATGACACTGGGACCCCTATAAGCAACATGAGCTCCCATGTCTACTTTCCACTAGTACTGCATTTTATGGTCACCAATTGTCACAATTCCAAACACGTGCCCAACAAATAACAATAAATAAATCAATAAGAACCTAAAAATTTTAATACATATATTAACCCCATTTGAAGCAAAATCTTGAGCTAGAATATGGAAAGAAAAAAAAAATCGCACCTTTTAAGATATACTGTATAAAAAAAATGCAACTGAAAATTTTAAAATATAAGATGGTGTTTGGAGAATGAGTTTAGTTTAAATTTTTTAAGTTTTAATAGTAATTTTTGTTGACTTCTCGTAAAAGACAAAAAACTTTTTCAGAAAAAAATAAAAATCATGATGAAAAAAGTACAATTTAGTTTAAAATGAAATGTAAAACAAACAAACTCTAAATTCCATTTAGAATTGTTATCTTTATTTGTTATATTCAATAGATGACAGAATCTGAAATTTTTTTTAGATACATTAATTGAAGCAATGTTTAATTTTTTTTTTTAATAATTTGAAGGGTGAGGGGATTAGACTCTATGCCTTTAAATGGAATCAGATATAGTATTACCGTTAGACTATATCTCCAATCACAATTAAAGCAAAATTTCGAACTAAACCTATAATACAATAATCACTTTGCCTTCATTTATTTATTTGTACTTTTGATTTTTTTTTCCCCTAATTGAACTAGACTTGGAATACTATGACCGGTGGAAAGGGACCAAAACCAGAGGTTAAACTTTAGGCAATAGTAATTACCTCAAGAGAGAGAGAACAGAGATGTAGATGTTGGTCCAACAGAAGAAAAAGGCTTCAGAAACGGAGAGAAAAATAGACCAGCAACCTTTCTACAACTTCTTCTTCTTCTTTCCTTTTTCTTTATTTTATTTTATTTTGTTTTACTTTTTTATCGACAAAGCGGCAAATTTAACTGTTTTTAGTCTATCAGAAGCTACGCGAACTCTGATGGATTCACTTGAATCACAGTTTTGGGCCGTGGAGTCGTGACACGTCGTTAGGACATATCCGATTTTATATTATTATAGTATTGGAGAGGGAGATTTTACTGTTCTTTTCACGGTGTATCTTTTGCTTTTTTTTCTTTTATTTCTGCTGCTTTAGTTAAGGTAATGTATAATAATTTTTACTACAGTAATATACAGTATTACTTTACTTTTTTCTATAATATAATGACTTTTTTACCCTTTATCACTAATTATTTTTGTTTTTGCTACAGTATTATGTCGGTTTTACTCTTTTTTTTTATCAATTGATAATTTTGTCCTTAGGTTTTAGTTACTTTTACTGTTTGATGCAGTGTTAGGACAACTTTGTCGTTCCAAAATTATTAATGGATGATTTTTTTTTTTTGAAAAGATTAATGGATGATTTTACTCTTTATTTGTAGCTGCTTTTTTTTCCTTTGTCACATTGTTATTCCGATTTTACCCTTTCTTTTTTTTGTCAATTGGTAATTTTACCCTTGAACTTTAGTTATTTTTACAGCTTGCTACAGTGTTGGGACAACTTTGTTTTTCTAAAATTATTTATGGATGATTTTACTCATTCCTTTATAGTTGCTTTTTCTGATAGCTACAATAACTGGACATTGTTATCCTTTTAATGTGCATTTTTTATTTTGTCCATTGAATATGTGTTAAAGTGTAATGTTTATATGTATATAATCTAACTTAAATTTATTTATTTATTATTTTTTTTGTAAAAAATAATAAACAAAAAAATAATAGAATTTGTTTTTGATTTGGTTGTTTTTCTTTAATCTTTTTTCCCCTTTTTATTTTTTTTCCTCCTATTTTTTTTCTATTTTTTTTCCTGCTTTCTAAGATTTAAATTTTAAAGTTTAGTTTTTTATTCATATTTTCTTCACATTTTTGTTATATAATTTTTAATGATTTTTGTTTCCACATTTATGATTTTCAAATTTTTTTATTCTCTTTTTTCAATTTGTGCTTAGTTTTTTTGACCTTTTCATTTGTTGGGTTTTGTTTTTTTAGATGTTATAGTTAAATTTTGTGTTTTGCCTGTATATAATCTAACTGAAATTTATTATTATTTTTTTTTTGTAAAAAACAGTAAATTAAAAAAATAATAGAATCAGTTTTTGGTTTTGTTGTTTTTCTCCAATCTTTTTTCCCCTGTTGAGTTTTTTTTCTCCTTTTGTTTTTCTTTTCTATTTTTATTTTTAATTATCGTGATCATTTTTATTTCTTTATTTTTATCTCTACATCACCGAAGAAAAGTTTTTTTATATTATTATTATTATTATTATTATTATTATTATTAGTTTACATTTTTATGATTGAGAGAGATCCTTAAAAAAAAAAAAAATTAAAGACCAAAAAGATGGAATAAAATACAGGTATGGTCTGCTTTCTTTTGTTTTGTTTTTTATTTTTATAAGTTATTTTTAGCTTTTTTTTCCCCCCTAGATTTATATATTTTGTTTTTCGCTTTTTAAGTTATGTTAATTTGTTTTTCTAACTTACAGTGATGATGGTTTAGAATGGGAATGTAAAGAGAACTATTGAAGACCTTTTTTTTATTTATATTTTTAGAAACTTATTGTAATTATATTATTTATCATAACCACCTGTCATTATTAAATATTATTTAATTTTTTTATTTATTTATCTATTTATTTTCCTTTTCTGTTCAACGCACGGGTATTAGACTCAACGCACGAGTATTAGACTCGTTTTATACTAAAACGTATTAGACTCGTTTTATACTAAAACTCAAGAATAGTGCTAAGTATTTTGTTTAGCTCTGATTCTAAATTTTTAGTACCATTTATTTATGTATGACAATCGTAATTATATTACTGGTGTTATCTTTTTTTGGTGAGTTTTTTCTGGCGTTACCTAATCCACGCGATAAACACTTCAGAATTTATTAATTTAAAGAAAGAAATGAATATCATTGTTAATTGGAAAATTAGTATTAGAGTGGCGTCTTGTTCAAAACTCAAACTTGGACCCCAAAATTACTTCTACTTACTAGAGGACGTGTCCGATTTGGTTACTTGTCGTTTTCTCTTTTTTTTTTTTTTTTTTCGCTGGTAATGATTTTGACGTTTTCCCAAGATATCGTGTTCTTGTATCATTGTCGTATGCCTGATTATCTTTGGTATATTTCTCGATCGTTTATATATGTTTTAACGTTGTTTACCGTTTTTACGTCGTTTTTCTGTCAACGTCGCTCTGAATTTGATGTCGTTTTTATCTAATCATTGTCGTTTTGATTTCATGGCTGTTTTGAATTCGTTGTCGTTTTTCAATTCATTGCCTGTTGTCGCTTTTGCTAACAGCAGTTTTTTGGAAACAAAACCGTTACTTTAAGGGGAAAAGAAGGCCGAAGGCGTCAGCTTAAGGAAGTTCCATAGCTTTGGTTTAAGAAATTTCGCTCTTTTTTTGTCTTTGTAAGTATTAGCATTTAGCAGTATCTGTTGTCTAACAATGTCCTTGATGTGGCAATCCCACAAAAAAAATTAAAAATTCAAAAAAAAAAAAAAGGGACTTCGGTCTAATAGCGTGAGTTTCATAGCTGCCTGTTGAAAACAATGGGATCAACATGGATCTGGAAAGAAATACCTTTTACAGTTAGAAATACGGTGCAATGAACTACTAGAAATCAAACTTGTGAAACCATCCAGATATCCTCCGATCTCGGCTAGCGATGGAAAACAAATCAAAGAAAGGAAAAGACGCTCTCAAACCCAAGAAATGACTGTGCCATCTTTTTGCCGTTGCCGGGCGTTTCCAGTGAGCAGCGCTGGTTCTGCACCGGCACAGTAGGAGAGTGCAGCTGCTTCCCTCTTTTATCCATTTTGCTACGTTGGTCAGTCGTTTCATTGTTTTTCTTCAACATCGAGATATCAAACGACAGCATTTTTGGAGATGATATATCAACACAAGTGCTTGAAACTCCAGGAGAAGCATTCAACTTCCCAAAAGCCTTGCCAGGGCTTCCTGAATACATGTCACGTTTCATCTTTTTTCCCTGCCTTCCATCACATACATAGTTTCCAGCCTCTTCAGTTCCTGAATCTAATGTGATTATCGCATCTTCCACAAGACTATCGGATATTTTCCACTTTGGTATGTCACACGTGTCACTGCAAACCTCAAGCTGTCTCGTACACAAGCGCTCATTTTTATGGATTGAAGGCTCGGACTGAGTCTGCATTGTACCAAACAGGGGAAAATCCTTGGCTTTTCTGCGTATGTGATCGAATATTGTCTCGTCGTTTAAATTTTTGACAATGCCTTGTTCAGGTTCGGGGGAAAGGCCACCTTCAGTGATAGAAAAAGCGATCAAGAACTCTATTTGAAGTTCAAGCAATAATAGTAGCCAGTGTTGGTATAAGAATGCACCTCTTTCGCCCATTAAGTTGAAGGTGCATGAGCTTCCGGCTGAAATTTGATTTTGTGGAGATCGAGAAATTTCAATGTTCTGTCCATTCGGGTCTCTCTCATTAGGTTCTAGAGATGGTTTGACCAAAGTCTGTCTTTGATTTCTGTTTTTTTCCATCTCTTGTTCTAAAACTTCTATTTCACTGAGGAATTCGAGCTCCTTTTCACGAGCACGCTTCCTTGCAAGATTCAGGGTCTCATTTGATGGAGGATAGGCAATATTTGATGCAGCCAAGTCAGGGAAGCTTTTGGCCTTTTCACGTATGTGATCAAATATTTTGTTCTCTGTTACGATTTTGGTTTTGTCTTCATTAACTTTGACAGGTGGCTCATCTTTATTGGTTAGAGGTAGAAGTGATTAGTGAAAGCGAAAAAAATAATGGAAATAATGGATCATGAAAAGATATGCAGAGTTTATCTCATAATACCTTCGTCAAACTCTTCACCTAGAATCTTGAAACTGGGCCTGGGACAGAAAGCATGGGTTTTATCAAAATAAATTTTCAGACCTATTCAAAGTAATTAAGAAAGCGAATGAAAAAATAGATCCAAGAAAAAAGGCAGCGATCCATGGAGAAAACAGTTACATTGAATCATCTACGTCATCAGATTCAGTAGAGCTGCGAGGCTTTTCAGTCAGAGCTTGAGATATAGTTTCTTCATCATCATCATCTATAACCCATACTTCTTGTGTTGGAGCAAAAGAAGAAAGCTGTGTTTTTTCCCTTTCGAAGTTGAAGTTTAAATTGCTCGCTTTTGTCAATTCAAGCTTTTGGTGGAGATCAATGCCAACTACATGAACGAAACCAAGAAGTAAATCTAAGGATTTTAGGAGCCACTGTATCTTAAAGTCACGAAATCTAGACATTCACGAAAGAGGCTTTACTGTATTCTTCAAAAATAAGATCAGCCTTAACAGTCAGCTTTCCTTTCTGGGGGTTTGACAAGTGAATTACCATGCTATAGGGGCTGCGATGAAAAAAAAAACCTGTTTATCTCATGTTTTACTCGTACTTAATAAAGAAATTTTTATGATGTTCAAAAAACAAGCATAGAAATATCACAGCAAAGTAAGTTACAATCCCAGCACATTTCTTCGCTAGAGAAATTGTCTATTTAATGTCAGTGAGTTAATCTTCCTAAGCTCTGGAGTTGAATAAATACTTTTTTGTTTTTATTAGAAAAAATAACGGTTATGACCATGTATATATCTATAATATGATACTCGGTATTCATAGCAGAGAAGAGAGTGCAGGTTTTAAATTTGCATACCTGGAAAACTCATCCACTCTGCAGAAACAGGTAAGATTGAGTTAACATTCTATCTAATGGTGGTTCAGCACAAAATGATTACGGAATCAGGCATAGCACTACAGGTAAACAAAATAGTCAATTCACCTTATTTTCTCATGCAAGACAATCAGGTTATCTTCTTCAGAACCGACAATCTGTTAAGAGTAAATCTTCATTAACATACTAAACAACAAGTAATCGACACTGCATCACCAAATTTGAAGAAAATGCTCAGAGAAAACTCTAGACAACATACCATGTCGGCATAATGTCGTTTCGTTGACTGAATAGGTTCTGATATCCTTGTCAATGTTATCACCAGTTTCGACTTCCCACGCATCTGGCATTCGGTTTCCTCAACCTTCAATTGGACTTTTGGAGGAAGTGACAGTAAAGATTCTTTGATATGATTCCCAAATGGGAATTTTCGACCAGTGACTATCTCTATCCTCCGGGGGTCAGCTTCAGCTAGTGCCTCAAATGATTTAATTTCCATTGAATGTAGCGCCTACAATAGAGAGAAGGGGCTTGCCAAGAGTCAACAAGAGGGACCCAGTTTTCAGACAGCAATTAACAAGTCATAAAGTAGACCTTGGCTGTCACCATGCCAATCCCAGGTAATTGTTTCAGCAGGTAAGGACTATCATCCCAGAGTTTTTGATGCAATGACTTAGTTATAAGGGCTGAATTCAACGCTCCTTTATAATTCTTTTTGAAAATAAAATACTCCTTCATGCACTTGGTAATTCTGCATCCATTTGAGCATATAGAACTCACGTCCTACATCACGGAAACCAGTGGCTTTTGAATCTAGCTCCGAGCATTAAATTCCACATAATGTATGCACTAAGATAATTGTAGAAACTGAAACCTGGGTCAGGGATAAATCGTGAATTAAAGGATCTCCGGTCAAGCAGTCATTAATCAGAACAAATATCTTCTCTTCTCGAGTTTGAATACGCTTTTTCCGTTTCCCATTATCAGTGAGGACATGAAAGCGTAACCGAACTTCTTTATCAGTATTGATGTCATTCAGAATCCTTTTCTCATTGCGTCTAAGTTGTATCCCTGCATTTTCCAGAAAACACAAATACCACGCCTGAATTGATGGTTCATAAAACAGCAAAGAAATTCAACAAGAACTTGAAGTATATTTACATGCAATTTCCTCAGCATGGCATATCACGTTAAGAGCGTTTTCCAAAGTGCAGTTCATGGGGACCTGCATAATTAGTTTCATTGTGTCGAATTTCAAATAGTACCTCGCCATCAACCTTCCAGGCTCTGAAGAAACAAAAAGGAAAATGGTTAGAAGGTGAGGTTTCTTTTCATCCATAAATAGTTTACTGGTATAGGGATGTCTGCTGCTGATACCTAGTGGTTTCAAAAGGAAACCATCTTCATCAGTCCAGATCATTTGATGTTTTGATAACTCGGTGACTTTCTGAACACAAACTTCTAGAAAACATAACCTTGATTAGGAATAGAGATAGAGGAGGAAAGGAGTTGTTTTTTATTGCATTTTTCTTTTTTGTAGCATTAATTCCACCAGTGAACTGTAGTGTTACCTTGCAGATGCTTTTCTATATGATCTCTGGAGATCCCTTTCTTAACTGCATAATTTCCTGGGTTCTAATTATGCACCATATTTTCAGAATCAGGTAGATGAGAAAGATTACCTAACCGACATCTTAACAGGGGTTCGAAGAACTACATGCCTTTTTCATTCTCACATACAAGTACGAGCACTTCATCCATTCAATTGCCTTCGTAATGTCGGAGACAGCCAGTTGAGCTATTTCAGCAGTTAAATGCTCTGTGATAGATGGAAGCAATCTAAAGCAAGCAGACAATCAACAACAGAATTTGAAACACATAATGTTTCCAAAAAAAAAAAAAAGTTCTGAATTCCCAGGAACCATCTCATTGTAAAATTGGAAGGTTATATATACATACTGTGATTCCACCATTTCACATCCACTCAAGAGATTCTCATACAAGTGTACCTGGGATAGAGTAGTAGTGCAAATTACCAATGATGAATCATGACAGTTCAATAACTACCAAAAAAAAGGTCAGCTATATCTATAAGTAACTACATAACGCTAAAACATAAGAAGATATGCAAGAACGAAATGATGGAAGAAAGGTTAGGAACTACCGTGTCTCTTTTTGTCATGATGATAACCATTCCTGTGTCATCAAAGGGTGGCCGGCCTGCCCTTCCACACATCTGCAAGACATCACAACTAACCTCATGAGAACATATTTCGCAAAACTATCATTTTGTGTAGATGCAATAATTCCTAAGATTACCTTCATTAGCCTGTGATTCTTTCAATAGACATTGAGAGTAAGCAAAGATATCAAGAGACAATTGAGAAATACAAGAACGTAGCAATCTAGCAATATTTCCATTTTGCCCAATGGGAATCTTCTTAAAACTAGTTTGGTTTAACACTTTAACTGACGTGTATCCAGACTGTTGACAAACCTGTAGTACTGTGGACCGATCGTATTCCATGTAGAGGCCTTTCTCTTTGTTGCTGGTACAAAATACATTTTTGGTAAATTACAGAGGTTTTTCAATTTCGGTTCACTGGTGGTAGAAACGATAGGTCAACGTACAAGTGTTGGGTCGATTTAATTACAACTGTATGGGCTGGCAGGTTGATTCCATGGGCTAGAGTATTTGTTGTGCACAGAATCTTAACATCGCCACTAAGAAAAAGACTTTCAACAAGATTACGATCCTTGAGGGAAAGTCCACCATTGTGATAACCAACTGCAAACAGGGAAATACTTTTTATTCTGGTACTTAATCATGAGCCAAGCAACAGATAGATTACGGCATCAGATTTGTAAAGCAGAGTACCAAATAGCAGAAGTTTTCTATATACCACCATAAAGAATATAGGACTGCATTTGCTTGTCACTACACGACATTGAAGCTTCCCTTAATCGATCCTGCTGTTCTTTGTCCTTAATGAATGGATTTGAGTGACCGTATGTCATTGCTGACTGAGACAGCCGCTGTGCTGCTTCTTGTGCCCCTTTTCTAGTTGAACAAAAGACCAGAGCAGACTTCCCTTTTGAATAGAGCATGAGAATATCTAGAAATAAGTTTTGAATGAAAATTTGGAGCACGATATTAGTGCGGACATACTCAAAAGAAAAACAAGCATAAATTTCATTCTGAAAACATTCTGTTAAAAAAATTAGTTGAATGGCTCCGGCTTACCAAAAATATAGTTTTGAAGGCGCTGAACAATGGAACACAAACCAACCAGGAGAAAAGTCAGAAGTGGTTTAACTTATTGACAACAACATGGAAGTTTCATATTCCTAGTCAATAAAAGATCCTAGAGCCACAGAAGTGCATTTTAAGGATAATCCAGAAATTCAGTCAGGTTAAGGCTTGCCTTCTCAAATAGAAAATCATTTTTTGCTGGAGTATATCCTGCAGCAGAAGTGGTTGGGATACGGATCAAAACAATGATAAGGTTGTATGATGATAACATGGAAGCATTGAGATATGCATAAACAATTTAGTGTGATTACCCCCAACAAATATTTACCTTCCTCAAAAAACGTACTAGTAATGAGTTTAGCCCTTTCTGGAGCATAAAAATTTTCATCAAGTTCTGAATTTTAAGAATAGCAGAACCTCCTTACCGAAAACTTTAGTAGTCAACTTCACAGGTCTCATTTCTTCTCCAAACCTGTAAAAACATAACCCAGA
The DNA here is from genome assembly GCA_025413485.1 of Ficus microcarpa. NCBI lineage: Eukaryota > Viridiplantae > Streptophyta > Magnoliopsida > Rosales > Moraceae > Ficus > Ficus microcarpa. The sequence goes on from CM046379.1 coordinate 38,729,881, forward strand.
GGCAAAACAGGATCAAAAGGCTACCTGTGCATATATTGCGTGTGTGTGTTTGTATGCAAGCATTTCTGATAATATTTTAAAACAAATGTACCTTTTGATTCCTTGAGCAGGAACCTCTAGCCATTCAGCTGCAATTTTTTTGTGAAATGTGTAAATTCTTAAATGTTTTATTGCTCAAAATTTAAAACTTATCTTTCTTTCTTATGCAATACCATTAGATCTCTCTTACCAAGGTCCTCAACATTTGGAATCGTGGCCGACACAGCCAGTAAACGAACATGAGCGAGGGAACTTGATTTCATTACAGGATTTCGTGCAAGCATTTTTATTCTGCTGACAATCGCCTCCAAAGCTGCTCCACGTGGATCATTCAACAGGTGAACTTCATCAATAAGTAGAAGTGCTATATCGCTGAAAAAGCTCAATGCCCCGTCTTTTATGCCATGCCGAGTTACTGCATCAAATTTCTAATAGAGGACGAAAACAACAACATGAGGCCAAGGCCCTCTGATATCATGTGAAAGAAAAACAGTATAAATACAATGGAAATGTAACCTGGTATCTTACATGTTTGTCCAAGTCACAAACTCATCCTCACCTCAGGAGTGGTTAAAATTATGTCAGCGTCTTGTATATTCCTTATGTTGTAAGATTCATTATCTCCTGTTAGCTCCAAACAATTTACACCTAATGATTCAAACTTTTGGCTCCAATGACGAAGCTTCTCCTGTACTAAAGCCTTGGATGGCGCTACGTATATCTATTCAGCAACATAGAAGGTTAAATGAAATCAAATGGATTATCCTCTTGTTAAATGTGAGATTCAATCAAACTTTTAAGGATAAAAACATTTTTCCTATTAATTTTAAACACTACCAGGAAAAAGAGATCAAAGACAAAGAAAACAAAGAGCTTACCGTCTTGAGAGTTCCCTTTATAGGAACGAACTTCGAATCCTGGGAGATAAACCTTGAGAGAAGTCTCAAGATACAAAGCTCAAAGAGCACTGTTTTACCACTTCCGGTTGGTGCTGAAACAACCATGTTTGCATCGGAGTGGAAACAGACCGGAAAGCATTCACTCTGAAGAGAATTGAAATACCTGCACGTTCCATGCGTAATGCCAAACAGGAAGAATATATTATTAAGCACTCTAACATTAATTGATAAGACAAGAACCATTTCTGATTTGTTATAGGTACAAACAATACAGATATTACCTGAAACTAAAAGTTGACTGAAAAGGAACAGGCAAATCTAACACGGACTTCAATGTATATGAATCCATAATCACACTTGTTCCATCAACGGCTGCGGAAATGGGAAAATTAAACTATATCGAAGGTCGTATTCTCAGATCCAAAGAACATTCCAATTCTCTCCGATAAAATTAGAAATGAATTCGACCGAACAACTGTAAACCTGCTTGTGAGTCAGAGATCGAAAGGGAAAATAAAACATAGAAATAAGCACATAAAATTTTCTTAGGGTTTGTTTTAAGGATTCTCACCAAAATTTGCAAAGTTTTCACTATTTCTTACCAGGAACGTCAAATTAACAGCTAATTTGACAAAATTTCGTTGTTCTACTGAAAGATTGTCGCGAATTCTTCTTAGTTTAAGGTTTTCGGGTACAAAAAGGATCGACGAGCTTGTAGCTGAAAACTTTAAGGGCTGAATTACAGACAAAAAGGAAAATCATTATTTCAGTTGGTCTGAGATCCAAAATGGATCAAATCTGCGACGCTAGTTTACACCAAACAAGAAGAAGAAGAAGAAGAAGAAGAAGAAGAAGAAGAGTAGTGCTCGTTTTCTATGATTCGATTCCGATAATCAATTCTGAACTGAAAATACCAGATCGTGTAACGAATTGGCAAAATAATCACAGAATTGTGCTTCGTGCAAGCGTATGGGGAGGGAGAGAGAGAGAGAGAGAGACCTTGATGAGCAGGAATTTCCAGCAGCTTCGGAAGTCAGACTCTCGGTAGAGAAATTTTGCAGGTTGAGGGAGACAACGACTGATTGAAATTGATGGACATTTATACTCGGGGGAGTTTTGGCGGGTGAACCGGCCTAATGGAACGAAAAATTGCAAATATATCCCTCAATTCTGACTTAATCACATTGATGGCATCTACTCTTTTGAAAAACATATTTATTCCCGCGGATTTCAAAATTGTTATAAAATCCTCCCATTCGGCCAAATTCCGTTGACTCATTCCCCTTCAATGTTTAATTAAAATTGGTTAAGTCCTTCATCTATTTCTATCTAGACGAAATTTGGCAACGCCAAAGAGGAATCCACCAAATATCATAATCAATTTAGACTCGACTTCCCTCATATGTCAATTACAAAGTGATATAAAGTTTTGATTGTAGCTTCGACATTGTTCTCAATTAGTTTACTCTCTCTTTTTTTAATCAAAACTTGTGTGTTTCATTTATAGGGACGGCTTTATTGTGTGTTTCCGTTATTTCATTTTTTATTTATGAACGACAACATTGCATGAAAAAATGTCAATGACAGATAAGGGTATTTTTTTAAATAAAAAATGTAGTTTAATAAATATCCCAAGTTTTGTTAAATAATAAAAATGACTGCCTTTTTTTAAATGATTAACTAGTGATTGATCACTTTGTGCATGATATCAACATGCGTTTTTACTTACTAGTCACTAGTTGACTAGATCTAATTGATTACGGTCAATAAATCTATTGTTAAACACCAATCACTTTTCTAAAATAAAAAGAATCAGCCAAACTTATCTACATTATTTGTGTGGGGGGGGGGGGGGGAGTCCCCCTAAACGGACCCCAAAGCATCTCTTGAACTTGAAGCATTTGACATGTACAAAATGGTATACAAGTCATTAGGGATGCAATATTCCCCGCTTGGATGGGGACCCATAGGGATCCATCCTAAACGGGATAGGGATGGGGATAAATATATAAATATATATGTATTATACTATAAAATTATTTTTAAGAGTGTGTGCATTCATGAAATAAAGATTGACACTATGAGGAATAGACAAAAATGGAGAATTTTATGTTTATTTTTATGATTTCAAACTTTTTTAGCTTAAGTGTTTTACAAAGGTTTAGCTTTTAGAGTTTGTAATATTTTGACGAGGACTTTAATGGTTTTATGGTTAAGATTGCATTTGCATATGTTTTGAAATTGGTTTGTTTATGAGATCTTTAGTTTTTAAACTAAAATTATAGTGCATTCCTACTTTATTATTTGTTTTTACTCTGTTTGTTTTCAAATGTATAATAGATGAAAAACGGGACGAATATGGAGAAAGCCCCTCAAAAAGGGAATCCCCCAACCCACTTCTATTTATGCAAAGATTGGGATAATTTTAGAAATGGGGATGGGGACGAGAAAGCATTCTTCGACGTACCGAAGATTTGTCAGCCTGTCAACTGCAGTTAATAGTACTTAACTACTGCTTCCAATAATGTCTAAGGGATTAAAAGTCTTGGTAGTGTATGCCTTTCTTCTTCTTCTTCTTCTTCTTTTGTTTTTTGTTTTTTGGTGTGGATAACATAGCAATCTTGTAGTGTATTCCTTTACTTACCTGCCACATATTCTGCTATAAATTAATACAGAATTTTTGGTCGGTGTTGATATGGGCTTTGTTAGGTTTTGAGCCTTGTGTTTTTGTCTTAATTTGGACTCAAACATAGATCAATAAAAGAGAAAATGACCAAAAACTATTTTCCGGATTAGTACAAAAGAAGTCACACGCATCTTTTCCTTTTAGACTCGAGCTGATCTTGATTTTAGTAGCTAAGTAAAACCGAGGTTGTAAGTTTGTGTCTAAAAAAAAACTGTGTACCTATTTGTCACAAAGTATAGAGATAGCTGAATGGTTCACAAAAACTCTAATGATTATTATTTTGGGAGACTTTAGCTTTGAAATCAAAACATTTTTCAGCTTCGTGCTGAAGTGCTGCTCTCAGCTTCACAATTGCATGTGTATGTGTATACTTTCCACCTGTGCATGAAAACGAGTCAAATGTCCAAATAGCCAAGAACTTAGCATATTGGACCACCTTTGCATGTTTCTTTGCTTTTTATGATTTGGGTCCGTTTGGTGAAACAGTTTGAGATAAAATTTTTAAATTTGAATTGATTGACTTTTCAAAAACTAATTATAATTTTATTAACTTTTCAGAAAAAAGACAAAAATTAAGATGAAGATTTTAAGTTTAAGTTGTATTACCAAACAAAGCAAAACTTTACTTTCTTCACCGACTAAAGATCGAAAACTTTCGGACGGCACTAAGACGTACACATGTTTCCAATATTTTAGACCAAGTTTCACTAATTTGTTCAGTTAACAGTGATTCTACTTTCGCCGTAGTATTCAAGATTCAAGTTTTAAATTTGAATTCGCACCCCAAAATTCAGAAAATTTTATCTCGAAACGTTATAAAAATGTAACCTTAAATAATTTAATCATTTTGAACTATTGTTAATTTGTTATATATTGTGTTTTAAAGTTTAATGAATATCATATTATACTTCTCATTGCATGATAAGATTGACCCACAACATATAACATGTTACATATACGATACACTAATTACAGACAGATTGTTCAGTTTCATTAATTTGTTCACTAATTGACCAATAATAATTATACGTTTGCCCTTATTATTCAAGTTTTAATTTCGAATTGGCACCTAAAATAATTTAATCATTTTGAACTATTGTTAATTTGTTAAATTGGGAATATCATAAAACTTAATCCTAAAATATTGATACACTAATTACATAAAAGTTTCATTAATTTGCAAGCCCTTATTATTCAATTAAAGATCTGTTTAGTGAATGAATTTGAGTTGAAAATTTTAAGTTTTAATAGTAATTTTTGTTGACTTTTTTAAAAAAATAAAAAAAAATTTCAGAAGGAAATAAAAAATTTTTCAGAAAAAGACAAAAACTGATATAAAAATTTGAGTTTGAACTCAAACGCCAAACACGCCCTAAGTAACAAAATCATTTGGAACTATAGTTAAATTTTTTATATTACTTTTTTAAGTATAATACTATCGGTCGATGATATGTTATATATGATACCTTCATAACATATAGATTGATCAGCCCACAATGGACTCATCATCAGTACCTCTCACCACCACCACCAAATTAAAAGAAGAACCCGTCTTCTCTCTTCTGGTGGACGCCGACCAAAGGGCGACCATGTTCCGGCCATTCTCCATAACACCACCACACATGCGAGCTTTCCACCTCGCATGGATCTCTCTCTTCTCCTGCTTTTTCTCCACCTTCTCCATCCCTCCGCTCCTCGCCGTCATCCGCGAGGACCTCAACCTCACCGACGCCGACATCAGCCACTCCGGCGCCGCCTCCTTCGCCGGCTCCATCTTCTTCCGCCTCGCCATGGGTCCCATCTGCGACCTCGTCGGTCCCCGAGTCGCCTCCGCCATGCTCTCCCTCTTCACCGCCCCCGCCATCCTCACCATGTCGGTCATCTCATCGCCCCAATCATTCGTCATCGTCCGCTTCGTCGCCGGACTCTCTCTGGCCAACTTCGTCGCCAACCAGTTCTGGATGACCTCCATGTTCTCCGCCCCCGTTGTCGGCCTCGCCAACGGCGTCTCCGCCGGCTGGGCCAACGCCGGCTCGGGCCTTACCCAGCTACTCATGCCACTCATTTACTCTCTTTTCGCTACCTCGTTCCACGTCCCGTCGTCCACCGCCTGGCGTCTCGCGTTCATCGTCCCGGCCACGTTCCAAGTCGTGACGGCAATTCTAGTTCTAGCCTTTGGCCAAGACCGACCTTGTTATAATAAACACGAACAGAACAAAAAAGATATTGCCACCAAAGAGAGCTTCTTATCGATTATGTTCGACGGGTTGAGGAACTATAGAGGGTGGATTTTGGCCTTAATTTACGGGTTTTGTTTTGGAGTGGAAATGACGATGGATAATGTAGTGGCGGGGTATTATTACGAGAGGTTTGGAGTGAATATAGAGGTGGCAGGGGTGATAGCGGCGAGCTTTGGGATGACGAACGTGTTTGCGAGGCCGATGGGAGGGAAGGTGTCGGACGAGGTGGGGAGGCGGTTCGGGATGAGGGGGAGGCTGTGGGGGCTGTGGGCGGCGCAGGCGGTGGCGGGGACGATGTGCGTGTTGCTGGGAAGGGTCAGCTCGCTGTGGTGGTCCATTGGGGTCATGTGTGCCTTCTCCGTCTTTGTTCAGGCAACTGGTGGCCTCACGTTTGGCGTCGTGCCATTTGTTTCCCAGAGGTATGTATATATGAATTTATTTTCCATGCAGCAAAAGTTGTTCAGAAGGACAAAAACTGAAAAAAGTAAAGTTAATTTTTTGTTAAATAGGTACATAATTATATATTTTCAATTGTAAAGTAGTGACGTATATACTAATTAAAAATTGAAAAACTTAGAAGGGGTAATGAATTAGTAAAGCAAGGTTTCTGAAACATGATTGGTGACTTGCGAGAACTGTTATTCGAGTCAGTTGATATGTCTCCTTGTTCTTTTGCCGTGAAAAAGTAACTGTGGTCATCATAATCACAACTAATGAGAATAG
>CM046379.1:38736567-38802810 GCA_025413485.1 Ficus microcarpa
GATTTCTCGTAAGACAACATTGCTGCCAATCTCATACATAAATCGTGCTTATAAAATTAGAAAGCCTCTAAGTGATAGCGCTAACCGTTTATTTCCAGACAATACAAACACATTATTCGGTTTGTCATGTGTGTATATATATCTGCCACGTGTCAACACCAGATGGCACGAAGTTCATGAGTCATTGTTGAGTTGGAGTTCCACCGCTGCCGTTGTTTCCATCTCGATCCTTTTGCTTTTTTGGACAGTGAGTGAAAGGGAAAGTGCAGTTATTGATTTGAAATTGAAGACACAGAGAATTGTTTGGTTTTATTTTCGTTTAATGTGGTTAAGATGTTTGTCATACACTAATAATGTGCTTGGATCATAAGTTTAGATCCAAATTATTCAATTCAACTCAAATTCAAATTCTTACTTTTAAAAATTTCTATCACACCCATTTTTCCGTCCACCAAACACTCGATTTAAATCAATAACCCAAATAGAAACCGTCTAATTTGTGAGTCATATGTGGATTTGCAGGTCACTAGGAGTCATATCAGGGATGACAGGGAGTGGTGGAACTGTTGGGGCAGTAATAACCCAGCTATTACTCTTTTCCGGCTCCAAATTCTCCAAGCAAACTAGCATTTCTTTGATGGGCGTCATGATGATTGCCTCTTCTCTCCCAATCACCCTTATTTACTTCCCTCGGTGGGGTGGGATGTTCTGTGGACCTTCCTATGATTTTAATCCAGAAACAAACCATTATCGCCTTCTTGAATAAAACTGACGATGTCAGAGACATCTGTACAGTGATTGTTTATGTGCAAGCGAATATTGAATCCGATTAAAATCACATTAAAAAAAAGTATACAAAACTGACAGTTTCCTGAATGTAATGGCCTTAAATATACAGAAAAAGAAAAGTAGACCTAGATCAAAATTATTGTATTATTAGTTCCTCAACGTTGCTTCCTTGAGTCCAAGTAGAGAAAATGGTCCCACACTTGGCCCAGGCAAAGCCCACCAACCACCTAGAATTCCAACCAAAGTAAAATTTTGATCTTTCACTTCTACTCTTGCAAGGCAGAGAAGCTTGTAGTCTTGTACTTCAACTTTGTGTGCATATAATGACTGAAAAATGAAGAACATCCACAGTTAAAAGCGGGAAAAGGTAAAATCTATAGTTTTTACTTGATCAAGAATAAGAACTCGAAGAAACTCAAAGATGAGACCAGTGGGGTCTTCTGGTGGCAAAATAGATGCGGTTCACATGTAGAATTTACTTGTAACTCCAACTAGTTCATAATCTAAAACCAAATAAATTGATATGTCAATCAGGTCCGTTCTAACTTGTGACTGGACAAACAGAAGCTGAAATGGTCAACAGGTTTCTTCGGTAGACAAGCATTTAACCAATTTACCGTGAATAAGCGAACTAGTGGCAACAAAGCTGACTGACAGTAAAAATGACGGAAAAATTTGAGAAAATCTAGGACGTGGTGATCTTTATCATCGCTAGTTGGAATGAAACTATCAGCCAAGACAAATTCGTAAGTAGATCAGACAATTTATTATCGTGCTTATTAGTCAAATAAAGCTCAAGCATGTTTTCTTTTCTTTTTTTGGGGCAAGCCGGAGGACTATCCCTGTATAAAAATCACAATCATCCTGCAAATTCAGCATGCTATTTACACGGTTGCAAAATAAACTTAAAAATACAAATCATTTCATTGGAAAGAGAGGAAAGGAAAAATGGAGAATTTTAAACCTGCAACCTTGTATTGCAACAACTAATATAAAAGATTTGAACACAAGGCACATACCTTTACAATATACAAGTGAGGCTCTTGACGCATCAATCGACGGCAAAACTGCAATATTATGAGTTTAAGTCAACAAGTTTGAGAGAAACTGACTAATCGTGTTAATACTAACAAAACTACTTTTATTATGGTTGCCATTATATTCCTATTCTATGCCTTCACTAAAAAGGGCAGTAAGAAATAATGCAGAGGAAATTCATATGCTCACTAACCTCATTAACAGAAACATAGACCGAGAAAGGACTAGGTTTCGTGCTAAGGAGGAAAAGAATAGCTTTGAATGCAAGTAATGTAACAGGATCCTCCAAATGTGACAACACAGTGAGAAAGAAGAAAACAGGAAGCCAGAATTTCTTTGCAAATTTCCAGAGGGGATTTGGATTTTCTTCTACATCCGAACCACGCCACGCTTCTATCCCATCAGGAGCCAATATGTCAAGCTCTACAGCACAAAAATTCGAAGGATAGGTATGACTAAGGAGGAAGTAATCCTAACAACAGCAATAACACTTCAAAACCAACACAAATTTCAGAGATATGACACTGGCTTGCAGACAAATTCCTGCTTACCATCCATAGCATATGAAACTCGAGGCCGAAAGATGATTGAACCAAATACAGCTGACACGACAAGAACGCTTCCAATTCTTGTCGCACTTCCTGAAATAACGCAATATCACAAAGATAAAGAGAACAGCTGCTGAAAGAGAAAATATGTTGTTCCCAACAAATAACACATATTTCGACCAAAAGGTCACCAGTATGTTATTCATCTAAGAACCATCGACATAAGTGAATCCCAAACTACAATAAGGGCCCGTTTGGCAGAGCTTCCCAAAAGCTACTTTTGGACCTGGGAAGCCAAAAGCAGCTTCTGGAAGCATTTGGATGATCTGTCAAAAAAGCTTCCAGTCTCTAGAAGTGCTTCATGTCAAAGTCAAAAAATGTGACTTTTGGCAAAAACTCTTCTGAGTAGACTTTAAAACTTATAACAAAATTTCATCTAAGAACCATCGGCATACAGCACGCATCTAAATTCATGGCTATCCTTAAGCAGTTCAAGAAAGCCACAAGCCAATTGAATCCCAAACTACAATAAGGGCCCGTTTGGCAGAGCTTCCCAGAAACTGCTCTTGGATCTGGGAAGCCAAAAGTAGCTTCGGAAGTGTTTGGATGATCTATTCAAAGAGCTTCCAGTCTCCAGAAGTACTTCATGTCAAAGGTAAAAAATGTGACTTTTGACAAAAGCTCTTCTGAGTAGACTTTTGTCAAGAGCTTTTGTCAAAAGTCACATTTTTTAGCTTTGACATGAAGTACTTCTTGAGACTGGAAACTCTTTTGATAGATCATCCAAACACTTCCAGAAGCTGCTTTTGGATCTGGGAAGCCAAAAGCAGCTTCTGGAAGTATTTGAATGATCTATCAAAAGAGCTTCCAGTCTCTAAAAGTACTTCATGTCAAAACTAAAAAATGTGACTTTTGACAAAAGCTCTTCTGAGTAGACTTTAAAACTTATAACAAAATTTTAATTAGATATTATAAACTTCATTTAACATATTTAGTACTTATTAGAATATTTTAGAAATCATTTTGACCTCAAAAGCTGTTTGGTTCCAAGCACTTACTAAGAAGCCACAGCTTTTACTTTTATTCTTCTATTGGCTAGAAGCAAAAGTAAAAGCTCTGTCAAATAGGCCCTAAACGTACTATCAAAAGGCCCAAGTAGAGAACCAGTTCAATACCTGGCTCAGAAAAATCAGAAATGGCTTCTCTTCAGCAATGATAAAAAAGCATGACTTACAATAGAAATACACACGAACGCGCGCGCACACACACACATATATGATTCCAATACGATATCAAAAATCAGAACTGGAAAAAACATACCCATTAAGTTATTGATGGACAGAACTTGCTACTTTGGATATCAAGTCCGCAAACATAGTTCTAATCCTTATATTAAAGACACCCAAATAGGAATTAAAAGGTTTTATACATTATAACATATATATTAGCATCCGAATAATGTTCATTGTTCTTGAAAGTAACTTGACCTTTTTCCCTTCGATACACTAACTCAAGCTATAACTAACATCTTACACACACACACATATATATATGTTGAATTTTAGCATTGCAATTAAATGAGAAAAACACTAGAGATAAGAAAGGAAAACTTGCCTGAGAAATGGGTATTCTGAAAAGATATTGCTCGAGTGATTGATTTGCAGCGAAAATCTGAGACACTGCTACGAAGTACAGGTTCAAAGCCCTTTATTAACCTCTTTAAAGGTTCAAATTTCTCATAGACTGCGCAAAACAAGAGGAATATATATATGTTTCAATTTACGTTAACAAATTAAAAGTTTGACCAACAAATATAAATTTGGCGATAAAGTTAGAGTCAGAGAAGAGAAGAAAGTAAAAGAAAGACTTACGAAATTGAGTGGGCTGAGAGGAACGTGAAGTAGAAGAGGTTATTACAGCTAGAGATTGCCCAAGTGGATAATGGAATCTTCTGGAATATATACGCCATTTTTGGAGTGTTACCATCTCCGAGCTTCGGAGCCTTCTCAGCTCGAACGATGAGTGATCTCCTGTGTTTTTTTTTTTTTTTTTTTTTTTTTTTTAAGAACAAACTCCTCAGCGGTGGAAAAATAAATGAAATGTCTGATTGTAATTACAAAAATGTTTTAAAAAATCAAAAATTAAAAAAATAAATAAATAAATAAAAAATAAACATGTCGATTTCTGTCATGGGAAGCCGTTTAGGCTGTAAAGGTTTGCTGTAAGTTCAATAACAAACGACCTCTCGTTCCAGTCGTTTTAAAGCGAACTTTGTTGTTGTTTCATTCTTAAAGAATGTTGATTTGTCGTTTATGGAATCATAAAAAAACATCCACTGTCTATATATATTTTTTAATTCTTGGAGATACTCTTATAAAATCAGAAATTACTGTCTGGCTAGGAGATATTATTATGATTTCCCATTTCGTTCTTTTAAAAAGTGTCCAATTTTTCTCTCCATCATTTTCTTATAATTTTTTGCACAAGCTTAGGCCGGCAAGGTGTGCCAATTATTTATATCGGTTGTTGTTTTTTATTTATTTTTTTTCCTTTTTAAGGGAAGTTTGTTGTTGTTTTATGACAGTATGATACTCTATTCTTCTTAAGAATTTTGTCCTTTGATGATACTTTGTCGTTTTTTAGGATGTTATGCTTTTCAAGTGTTTTTCTGTTCTCTTAATTTGTTTACGATGGATATGTGATATTTCTAATGTTTTGTCTTTCCAAGATGCATTGTGGTGGTTTCTTTAAGATTTTATCGTTTTAGTAAGAGATCGTAGTAGGTATTTATTGGCGCTTCAAAAATGTTGTCGTTTTTGAACTGTTGTCATTTTCGTATATTGTTGTTTTACAGGATGTTGTCGTTTTCGAGTTTTTATTGTGTTGTTTTTCAACGACTTTGTATTTTTCTAACATATTGTCGTTTCAAAATGCTTTCTGGTGTCTTTAAGACACATCTTTTAATGATAGAGTCGTTTTCGGATTGTTTTTTGTACGCTGTCGTCTTATAGTGTGAAACGACATGTATTTTCTCCTTCCATTATTTGCTGTCCTACATGGAGTCATCCTTATTGTCATTTATAAGAGAGAGAAATAAGAAGTCTAAACTCAAAATATGAAAACAAATTACCGTCGAAAATCAACTTTAATTAAAGAGACCTTAGGTAAACGACATCTTTTGAGAATAACAAGCTACTTTATCATATTCCAGTTATAAAGTGGGGAAAAAATGGTTTACTTCAATTTATTCATTACTTATGAAAGGAAGAACAGTAAATAATTGAAAAAAAAAAAAAAAAGGTTTTAAAAATAATCTGAGTAGATAGAGGTAAATAATAATACACTAGAAAGAGTAACCTCTTACAAATGATACCAACGACGCCGTTTTGAGTTGTGTCCGGTCCGAGCCGCCCAATTTGCGAAGACCTTTGCACTTTTAATGCTGACATGGAGAGCTACAATTGGTCAAAATACCAAGGCCGTTCAAAAAATATCCGAATCTCCAAGAACCCAAAAATATCCCAAGGCCAAAGCACAGGACTATATATCCTCTGAATTTGAAAGGTTCTGCAAAATGCCAGAATCCTTTCAAACCCCACACATATAGAAAAATGTCAGTGTCGCTACTTCCAATCTGCCATTTTCGTGTACCAAAAGCTTCCCAAGTTCGTGGAGTTTCCACAGCAAACAGTCCCATCTCAAGGTAATAAACAAATATCTTGCAAAATATTAGATTATGAAGTTCTTCACTGCATTTTAATAAATTCTTAATCTGAGGTTATACGGCACTTTCTTATTCTTTATTTTTCCAACCATATGCGTTACTTTAGATTATGGTGTCACTAACTCTATGGTGTCTATCTTCCAAAAAAAAAAAACTTTGGTCCGTTTGTACTTAAGGTGGGGGCCAAAATACCGTGTGATCAAATGTTGTTACAGAAAGGCAGGGAAGAGAACGAGTACAGAAAAGAATTACTACGAATTGCTCAACGTCTCCGTCGATTCGGAGCCCCGGGAAATCAAAGAAGCTTATAGAAAATTGCAGAAGAAGTATCACCCGGATATTGCGGGCCAAGAGGTCTTGAATATTTTACTAAACTTTTCTCTCTTTCTTAAAACATTCTAGTTGCATCTATGAACCACGCTATGGTCCCGAGTTATTTACCAAATCTTTTTGTCTCAACTAATGAGTTGTTACAAATAGATCTTTCAATTGGAAAACAACAATTCACTTGTTACATGGTTCGTGATTTTTATCATTATCCTTGAATGTTTTTGCTAAAAGTTGCTCGAAGATGCGAAATTTGAACGGAATGATAATAAGAAGCACCAAATCTCATTTCTTGAATGATCTTTAAAGTATGGAGTACATTTTGGTTTAGGGACATGAGTACACTCTAAAGCTGAATGAAGCCTATAAGGTTCTGATGAGAGAGGATCTGAGACGGAAATATAATGCCTCAATTGGTCAAGTGACAAGACCCTTCAACAAAGACAAATCATGCTTGGGTTACAGCACATGGAATGGACCCTTGAGATCTCAAGCTTTATTTGTAGATGGAAATGCATGCATAGGTCATAATTCCGAACCAAAATTCGTCAATTCGTCGCTCTTCTTTTATCTACCATTTTTTGCTTATGCTCTCTCTAAAGTTTCTCCTCTTCTTGACCAATCCTTGGCAGGGTGTAGAGAATGTGTGCATCACGCAAGTAACACATTCACTATGGACGAAGCTCTTGGATTTGCACGGGTTAAAGTTCAATACGGAGATGATGACCAAAAGATCGAGGCAAAACGATACGACATATCATGTGACATTTATTCTTTTTTCATGTCGTGGTGAATAGAATTAACCCTTGTGAAACTTGATAGGTGTCCGTCGATTCGTGCCCGGTGAACTGCATTTACTGGGTGGACGGCGAAGAACTACCCGTGCTCGAGTTTCTTATTCAGCCTCAGCCTAAAGAGGGGTATGGCGTGTTTGGAGGAGGGTGGGAAAGACAGAAAAATGTTTTTGAGGCAGCCAAGTACTTCAACAAACACTTGGAACATTATACATCAAACGAATACCAATATGGAAATGGTAAAATTTCTCATTCATTGGAGTTTAAAACTGAAATAGGCTATATAAAAATTATCGGATTACAAAATTAAATTGGTGTGTTCATTAATGTGGCTTGTTGTTGCAGGTACACATGAAGAAGAGACCCCGGCTCAAGCCGAGGCCCGAGTTAACGCGAGTAAGAAAGTCAAGATGGAGAGATTCTCAAGACTATGGAATTGGGCAAAAGAAGCTTTTCAGATGGATATGGGGAATACAGAGTAGCAAAATGCAGTTTTTATTGAAATAGAATATAACTTCTTTTTTTTTTTTTTCAACTGAAAAAATAACTAGAATCATTAACAAAACTAGAAGGTAATTTTATAGAACTTGTAATTAAGTTTTTAATCATCACCTGAAAAATTAAACTTTTGCTCCGTTTGATTTTACAGTTTAAGTTGAAATTTTTAAGTTTGAGTTGGTTGATTTTTTTAAAAACTAATTATGATTTTTGTTGACTTTTCAGAAAAAGATAAAAATTGAAATGAAAATTTTGAGTTTAAGATGGTTTGCTAAACGGAGTATTTGTATAACGAGAGATTAGAAGCTACAATGGGCCCTGATGATTCATGAGGTTCATTGCATCTCAAGTTACCTCAGAATTTTACCACTTTTCTGTGTTGAAACTTGAAACTTTCTAACGTATTTTACAAGCCCCGGCTTCAACTGCATCATTCCTAATCCCAGCTGGACCTCCAAAAACATGCTGAGAACTGACGGGCTAAATACGGCCAGGCCTATTTCAATCTAAAATGAAAATGTGTTTGAAATAAAGAAAAATGAATGTGTAGTTAGGATTTAAAAAAGTGAAAAAGTGGATTTACATTTAATTTGAGTTGAAATTTTTCATCTTAAAAATGATGTGCCAAACATTCACTTATGGGGTCTTTAGAGCAACAATTCAACTAAAAAAAATCAACTCTTTTTTTTTTTCTAAAAAGTTAAACAATAATTTTAATCAGTTTTGAAAAATCAAATAACTTTAACTCAAAAAACTCAACTCCAATTTATACACCAAACATATGCTTAATTATCATATTTACAGTTTCAATTTTGAAGAAGTTAGTGTAATACATCACATAACTATCTTCAATATTATCATCTTGTACTATTAGAAACAAAAGCAAAAAATTAGAGTAACACCCGCAATTAATTAATGTATCTACCATGTTGCCTATGTAGGGGTGGACGAGTTGACACAAGAGGCAACATTAAGGATCTCACCAACCGAGATGTCGGAGGTTCGAATCCTTTGCCAACTTAGAGGAGTGTAAACCCCGCCTGCGTGGTGTTATGAAACAGAAAATGATGGAGTCACGATTAGATCCTTTATTTAGCCAAAAAAAATTTTTTTTTGGTCTACCATGTCAAAGCCAAGACAGACTGCACCGCAAGCTTAAAATCTCGACCCAATCTGTTATGGATGTTTGGATATGACCCAACCCGAATCCTCATGCCAACCAAACCCGAGCACATCGGGACACATAAGCAGGCCACAAATTGATCCGTTGTGGTCCAGCACATATTTACATCACTAATCCTAGCTTTCTACTAATCCCATGATGCAACATTGTCATGCCAATTTGAGAAATTTTATTGCATATGTTCAATTTCTTGACATTAAACTACCAAGTATGAGTTATATAGGCCAAAAAAAAAAAAAACGTTAAATATAAGGCTAACTAAAAAGATAGTGGGTTGAGAGATTCTATTCCATTAGGGTGGTAAAATAATAAGATATATTGGCACCTAAACTTGTCATTCATTTGTTTGCTTGAAGTTTCTCAGCCTAACAACTGCAATTAGTTGGTGAATTGCTTGCATTAGAAAATACCACAAAAAAAACATGGCTGAATAATTTATAATCAATATCCTATAAATAAATATTAAAAAAAAGTGTGACAAAGACTCCCAACAAATAGCTCATTATTTGATTGTAACAGCTAATGGTTGGTGACTTAGTGCTCTTCCTTTTCCTTCTTATTTCCATTTAATGAAAGTGTCACAATCACCTATGCTATTAGTTATGATTCCTTATTTTGGGACATTATAATTATTTTCTTGTTTGGATTTATTCTCTCATTTTATTTGGATTTTTGTATTTTTTTTGGGTTCATTTTTAATTTATAAAGCTTAGTATTTCCTTAACTTGAATGACAGATGTATTTGGTTCATTGCCAACGATTGACCAACCATTTTTTTTCCCCCTTAACATAGAAAATCCAAATCAACATTTGGAATCTTTAGAGCATATAGCAAGTCACGAGTTTTTAATTCACCAAAACAAAAAAAAAAAAAACATTAGTTTTTAGAATTTTGGAAGACCAATTAGTGTAAAAAGACCCTTAAGTTTGATTGTTTTGTTATCAATTTATGGTTATGTCTAACCCCATGTAAGAAGCCTTAACAAAGTCTTTCCTTCCATTGTTTTAAATGCATAAAAGGCTAAAACACTTATAGATATTCTTCCCATTTCAGGGGCAAAAGTTAAATAATAGATTAGATATTAATTGAAGACAAATAAAAGTAATATGTTTAATTATATAAAATAGAAACATTGATTAACTGTAATTTCTTCGATATTTTACTTATTAAGCATTTATTTTCACAAATAAAATCACTGAGAGTTTGTTTGGTGAGTTAGTTTAATTCAAATTAAACTGTATTTTTTCATCTTAATTTTTATATTTTTTTAAAAAATCAATTAAAATTATAATCAAATTTTAAAAATTTCACCTCAAAATGTTTCACCAAACGAAGGATAAAGGAAATGAATTAAAACAGGTTTAAAGAACAATAAATAAGTTTTGTGGAAGAAAAAACCTTTCAACCATTTTTGAGGATTCGATCCCCAACATCACACGCAACTAAAAAAAAAAGTAGAAAAAAATTTAAAATTTTTTGACATAAATTAAAAAAAAAAAAAAAAAAAAAAACAGTCTTAGCCAAGTTTGTCTCTCAGTTCAACTCTCTCTCTCTCTCTCTCTCTTCACTAACTGGTCTTTTCTTGGTCCGAGTCCCAAAAATTCCACATGCTCTTCTCCACGACACTGGAAAAAGACCCTCCCACCACAAGAATCCCGAAAGAACTTTGCTTTATTTCCAAAGAAAGTTTTTTGTTTTCTTTTTTCCTGTTCTTAAAATTGGCGCAAAAAATCTCAGCAAAATCAAAATCTCACTTCTCGAAAGATTTCCAAAGAGCTAGTTCTCAGGATCTAGCCCTTGTTTTTTCCACTGAAAGAAACGAGCTTGAGCTCCGTTCAGGAGCTAAATCCTCAAATTTTTGTGCATATTCTGTATATATATATATATTTTTTCGGCTGAATTGTATGAATGAAAGGTAAATGAAGCGAAAGGTAGCTCAGCAGAAATCGACGTACAAATGGAAGAGGAAATTTCTCGCTGTGGTACTGTTGGGTTTCTGCTTTGGAAGCTTGTTGTTGATGCAGAGTCGGTACAGTCGGATTATGACGCTCGCGAGTTCTTCGTTGCGAGTTCAGAAGCCGAAGATCGCCTTCTTGTTCATCGCTCGGAATCGGCTTCCTTTGGACATGGTTTGGGACGCTTTCCTTCAGGTTCTCGTTTTTTTTTTTTTTTTTTTTCCCTTTCTTTTTATGTATTTCATTTTTCATTTCAGTTCTTAAATACATGCATAAATGGTTCAAAATTTTCCAAAATTAGCTTCTGATTTTAAAAAATCAAATTCAGAATTAAAGGTATTTTGCTAATTGCGGAGAAAAATTCGGACCCTATTTTTTGTTCTCTTTATGTAATATAAGCTAAAAATTTCCTTTCTTTTTTCTTTTTGGAATGCGATTTCTTTTTTTTTTTTTTTTTTTTTTGACAGGGAGGAGAGAATAAATTTTCAGTTTATGTACACTCGAGGCCTGGGTTTCTTTTCAACAAGGCGACAACCAGATCGGTCTACTTTTTGAATCGTCAAGTTAATGATAGTACACAGGTGCTGGTTCTTTACCTGGATTCTCAAATTACACGTTTCGAGTTAATTATTTACAATTTATTTAGTAATTTCTGCAGAAGTAAGTTAAATTTTGTTGGTCTCTTACCGGAAAAATATTTAGAATTTGATATCACCGATAGGCATAAAATTGCAGAAGAAAAATGAACAAACGATAACACACAAGATTTATAGTGAGCGTCCACTTTCTGGCGACGCAGTACTATGATAAAGAGGAAGCTTACAAGAGGAAACCACACACCTCGTGGTCTTTTCTTTTAACCTCTTTAATAAGCCGAAAATCGGCACCCCCTTTAGATGAGAAAAACAAGGGCAACCGAAAAGTATGAAACTCTTGAAGGACCCTTCATACACTGACTCCGATTCGACGCAATAATTAGGCTCCAAAACTTAACAAGAAGTAATGTTTGGCCGGGAAAGAAAAGTAGTTTAAAGATACAATTCATTGGAACCATAAAAAGTGTTAGGCACATCGATATTGTATTTGTGTAGCGGTTTTTATGAATTTTTATTATATGTAATTTGAGTTTTTCGTTGATAACTTGGGATTGAATATGACTTATTTTTGTGACCTATTGCTGGCAAGTATGATGCATATGAATTTTTACATGTGTTTTTCTTCCAGGTAGATTGGGGAGAAGCAAGTATGATCGAGGCAGAGCGTATATTGCTTAGACATGCACTTGAAGATACTTACAATGAACGCTTTGCTTTTCTTTCTGACAGGTGAGATTGTCTATATAGAAGATTCTATGCATTGTTCTTTATATTTGTTTAGGTTATTCTGATATAAGCAACTCAACTTTGTTACAACTTATTCCTTTTCTTATTTATCAAAGAAAAATTCTTACTCTTTTTCTTTTGATACTCATTAGTATTTATTTCAGTGTTGTCTAACAGCATTTCAGTATCTTGATCTCTTCACAGCTGCATCCCCCTTTACAACTTCAGCTACATTTATGACTACATCATGTCGACTTCGACCAGTTTTGTAGACAGGTGAGTGAGTTAACTCGAACATGTAGATTTTTGTGCATCAAACATAATTGATTGTTGTGCGTTGTGAGACTTATGTTGATTGCTTAAGTATTGATGCACTTGTTTTTGGATTTTTCAAGATATGTCTGTTGAGCTTTTCTTCTTGCATCTTTATCTTTTATGCGATTTAAAATCAAGTTTTGAACCAGTTTTGCCGATACAAAAGAGGGCCGCTACAATCCGAGAATGAATCCTGTTATTCCTGTTTATAACTGGAGAAAAGGCTCTCAGGTAGGACACAAATTTGTTCTTTTATGGTTCTTATATGTTTTTTCAAAAGGTGCAATAACAAATTAAATTAAATGATTGCCATTTCCTGTCATTTTATATACCTGCTGATTATGTGTTTCGGGTCTCCTACTTTCTCCTCTTGTAGTGGGCTGTTTTGATCAGGAAGCACGCGGAGGTCATTGTGAGAGATGACGTTGTCTTCCCCATATTCCAATGGCACTGCAAGGCAAGTCATCGTTATATTGTTCTGGGTGATTGTGTAGTCGTCTAGTCAAAGATATATTGATAGCTCTTTTGGTTTAGTTTTATGACATGGTTGCTTTTTGGTTAGTTTTCTGACACGGTAGCTTCTTTTCTGTACACATGTATAATTAGTAGAGACTTCTAATAATTTGTATATTTGGAGGCCCATTGTACTATTGTTTACATAATCGGAAGCAACTCTCCTATCCCATAAATTGTCTTGACCTAAGGTTCTATGTCAAATAGTTGGCTTTGGCCCAGTGAACTAGACATGCAGAATACACTACTTGTTAATAAAGGCGCTTCTGTTGGAGCTTCTTTAACAGTTCATCTTTTCTTCCACTGGAATCCATAGATCTTACCTTTCTTTAAGAGAACGCCAACCTGCAAGAATTAGGCACACAATTGATTTGGTTTCGTAACCAGAGGACTGAGTTATTTAAAGTGTACTCCTTTAAGCTTCCACCACTCAGGAGACAGTTTCTTTTAGCAATCTTGTCAATTTTTCCTTCATGTCTTCTGCTTGTTGAAGCTCGGCATTTTTCTTACTTTTTCTTTTTCTATGTACAACATTAATGCAGAGGAGGTCACTACCTGAGTTTTGGCGAGATCATCCCCTTGTAAGTACTCTATACATCTATTAGCCTGCAATATTAGCCTTGTTTAATTACCTCATAAAGCTCCCTGAAAAGTGACTTGGCACCTCACCTTCAATATTCTGTTGTACAAACAAAGTGTATTTGCCTGCAATATTTCTACCATGTTTGTATCTCATTGCCGTGTAAAATTTTAACTGTAATGTTGAAATAGCGTTTTCAAAATGTACTTGTGAGACTGAAGATTTCTTTCGTGATCAGCCAGCTGATGCATCCAAGGAACATAATTGTATACCAGATGAACATTACGTACAGACACTACTAGCTGTAAGATATTATCCTCTGACAATTATGAGCCTTGTTGATTCGTATAAAACTTGCATGGAGAGTCATTTCAGAGAATCATTGTAGCACTCTCTCGTCTCTTTATTTTTGGTTAGAAGTCTAAGCTCTATTTTATATAAAGCTTGAATTTCTGACGAATCAGTCTCACAAATTTCAGCAGGAAGGCCTTGAAGGAGAATTAACACGAAGATCACTGACACATTCATCATGGGATCTATCATCCTCCAAAGACCGTGAACGCCGTGGATGGCACCCTGTGACTTACAAGTTTTCAGATGCTACTCCCACGCTTTTGCAATCTATAAAGGTATTTAAACAAAATCAATCCATTTTTTTCAAAGAAGAATAAAGTTATGATTTGAGCACCGGTAGTTCATTTTTCGTTCACTTTTATACTAGGAAAAGCATCATAGAAACGATCAAGGTCATTCAAAAAGCAATGGATTTACTCTTTTAATGCTGGAAAGCAAAATGTTTACTCATTGAATGACCTAGCCGCATAAAGCTATGTTTCGATTGTTTATATTTGGTAGGTTCTCTGACAGTGTTCTTTGAGGATGCTGCTTGTAACTCCCAACTAAAACTGTCTTGAAAGTTTCTCTTATTAACAGAAGTGTGTGTTTGTCGTTACGGAGGAAATTGAGTACGCGTTGTGTATAATCTAATAAGAAATATTCCTTGTTAATTTCAAATACTAAAACTCATGGTTTCAAAATTTTGCATTCTTCTTTAATTGAGCAAACAAGATAATCAAAATCTAGTTCAAAAGGGCGACTGTAATTTTTCTGTCAGAGCTAAACAAATAAAGTCACGGACTATATTTGTGGTAAAAATCTCCGGTAACGAGTCTCAGCGTGAAAAACGCATCATATCTTTTTTAGATTCAATGGCATATAACTCTATTTTTTGTAGAACTGGGTGTAAGAAAGCATTAAAAACAAACAAGATTTTATTTTGCAGGAGATAGATAACATCAATTACGAGACCGAGTACCGAAAAGAATGGTGCACTAGCAAAGGAAACCCAGCTCCATGCTTTCTTTTCGCGAGGAAATTTACGCGCCCTGCTGCTCTCAGGCTTCTCAATACAGTAAGTGTATAACTAGCGATATTCATATTATTTCGTCTGTATGTATCTGTTACTTACATTCTTATTCTTTTGTAAAATCTGAACAAGTTCTACGTACTTATTCATGTGTTTTACGTTTTCTGTCGGACAGTCCGCGCTGGAGCTTTAAGTGAAACGACAAGTATTATCCTAATTAGAGCATATTTAAATCTAGCTTAAATATCTGTTTTCAACAAGTATGAAATAAGAAGAGCCGCAAGTCTACAGGAAAAAAGAGGGGTTGGAGGATATGTTGATTGTGGTGTATACTGTATAGATTTATTTCTCGTTGTTGATATATAATAAAATGGGCTTTTCTTTTCTCTCTTTATTATTATTTTTTTTTGTTCGTTTGGAGGTCTACCGTAAGTTTTTTTTCTTTTTCTTTTTTTGGAGATATATAATAGAAGGGAAATTATTGTAATATATTACGAAATTGTAAGGACTACCCATCTTACAACTTAACAAAACCAAATTTGCTAATTAATGCTTTATTAAATTATATTAAAAAAAAAAAAAAAAAAAAAAAAAAAAACCACATTCATACGTGATGCTCGCGTGGTAATATTCATGTGATGGATACGGAAGAGAGTACTGGTTAAATTTGCCACCTTTAAATTGATTGACATCTCCAACTAATTAAAATTTGTTTTAATAAAGATTAAAAAAAGTGTGGTTGCAAAAATAGTCCAATATTGCAGTGGTAAAATCAATATTATGACTCTATAAGGTATATAATTAAATTTCTTCTGCTCAGCATTTTTTTTTTTAAAACATAATACCTATTTAAATCTTCTTATATCCCATTCTCATTTTAATCTTCATTTGTTCACTAAAGTAAAATAATTAGCAAATCCGGTTGTTTATTTAAACCAAAAAAAAAAAAAAAAACCCAAGAACAAACAAACAAACAGACAAAGGAAACACTTCAAACTTGTTTCCCTTAAAAAAAAAAAAAAAAAAAAAACAATCCTCTAACTTGCACGTGTTTGGGAGCGAATCTAATGGAAATGGGTAATTAGTTTAAGCGAGATTGAGAGCCTTATGGCCCAATGCAGAGAGCTAGAAATCACTGTACTCTCAAGGCGAGGATGTTGGATCAATTTGAGATCCAAAAACTTTGCGTTAGTCTTTGCATTTGGATTGAATCTCACTCGTTTACAAAAAAACAAAAAAAAAACAAAAAACTAAAACAAAACAAAACCAGGCTCAGTCTCGGCCCTTTCCTATACGCTACCTCTTTTTTGTTTGGAAAAATCCCATAGTTGTTCTCCGTGTTCTCTTTTAATTTTACTTTCATTCCTGCTAAATTGTTACCTTGTTAATTAGTTTTTTTCAAATATTCTTTGGAGATTATTTTTCGTATTTTGAGCCACGTTTATCGATTTGTTAAGATAAACTAAATCCCACTTTCATTGAATTTGGCCTACATACATATACATATACACAGACACATATATAAAACTGGGTCGTAACGTTTAAATTATACACCTTATAATATATTTAGGTATGAAATTACATCTAAATTATTTCTATAATCACTGATCACAATTTGGGATATAGTCTGTGTATGCGTGATTTTTATTTTTATTTTTATTATTAGTATTTTTTGTTAGAGAAAAATTGAATCTGGCCTCTACCGCTTAATCAGGTTCATTTCACCATCTATTTCACATTCATAGGATTCGGCCTGTGCTTCTTGTCTGTGTTGTGTTTTTGTATTCTAGTCCGGTCTACATCAGCCTGTCTTCAGATTTCATCGTTTACCATAACCAATGAAAAGCAAAGGGTAAAAAACAAAAAAAAAAAAAAAAAAAAAAAGAATTAATATAGTATTCTATTCTACAGTGAAATGCGGAGGTGATGTCGGTTTTGACTTCCATGCCTGGTTCTAGGCTGTTTGACCGGACTTTGGACAAAGATAGAAAGCTCGGAGAAATTGATTTGTTAAATCTCCACTTTTACAGTCTTCGCACTTTTCTAATCTTATCCCCTAATCCTATTTATTAATTCTGCCCCAAAGTCACTGCAAAATTCTCAATTTTAGACCTCTAATTTCTAACTTTCTGAATATTTTTTTTTTATCCAGAAGAGACAGATATAGAGCACACGCAAAAGCACGCGTATTTGGTCTTTTTTCAAGACCAAAATCAATTTTTCTTTTTTCACTAATTTTTTTTTTTTTGAAATGTTGTCTTTGTTGTCCATGTGTCTGTATCCTAACGATTGCTTGATACCTAATTTTAAATATAATTTTTAAGAATATTATTAAAAAAACAAATCAATTTATTTTTTTTTACGTTTTTTTTTTTTTAAATCCACACTTATTTATTTTGCTTTCTCTCATACACCAATCAAAAAACGTTTTGAGATAAAATTTTTTAAAAAAGTATTTCAAAATTACGGGCTAAACAAGAACTTAGATTATATCAAAATTCGTCTCAAAATATAGAAAATATATAAAATTGATAGAATGGGAGGCATATCTATTATTTAAGAACTTATCTCTCTCAATTGGTTTTCTTTTCCTAATTCAATATATTATTTTTCATATGTTATTATGTAATTATTTCAAAATCAAAAAATATTGTCAAAGTGAATTTCGTGGATCCACCGGCCGCGCCACAAACCCCCAAAGAAAAGGGGAAAAAAAAAAGGTAGTGTTGTTGGATGGGGTGGCACAATAGGTCATGAGCAGGTGCTTGCTACATTACAACTTCGAAAAAGATAACTTACGTGCCACGTGTCGTTTAATTTTTAACTAACAAAACAGACAGGTACTACCACTGCCACGTGTCGTTTTGTTTTTAACTAACAAAACAGATCAATACTTCCCTTCTAGTACAGCCAGGGAAAACGACAAACACTAAAAGTCCCCTTGAGGAGAGAAAAGATGCCCTTGTTTCCAGAGCCCAAAAAAAAAAATGTTCCATCGTTCGGTTTACGAAAACGCGTTCATGGTGCATATTTAAATAAAGATAAAATTTGTGTTTGGTTCGTTGATTAAAGTTTGAATTTTTAAGTTAAAATTAATAATTTTTAATAATTTTTTAAAAAAAAAAGATAAAAATTGAGATAGAGAAAATATAATTTAATTAGAATTAAAGTTAAATAACAATAAAGTTAGTCTTTTTTCATAGAAAAAAAAAAGTTACGTAATAAAGTTTGTTTAATGGACACGCAACTTATTAAAGATTTTTATCTATGGTCCACTCAGTAAAATGTTATAATTAATTGGGATCTATTGACCGAATGAAAATGGGTTTATTAAGTAGGATGAGATTGGTTAATTAATAAATTTCTTATGCTATGTTTTGTACTAGACTTGAGATGGGGAAAAACAATATCAAATCTTCTTTTTAGTGAGATTAATCGTCTTATTGAAAACACGCAAAACATGCAATTATCCCATAAAAGTTTTTTTTTTTTTAAATAAGTTTCTCTCTTTAACACTTTTCTATACATTCTCTTACTTAAGTGTCGAATTAGATATTGAACAGTCTTGTCTTTTGATTTGATTGTAAATTTGTAAATGATAATGACCGATTAAATTAAATTTAATTTAAAATTTATTTTATTCTCCTTACTAAAGCTCCGTTTGGTTCACCAATTTGAGTTGAAAATTTTAAGTTTTAATAGTAATTTTTATTGACTTTTTAGAAAAGACAAAAAACTTTTTCAGAAAAGACAAAAAAATCAATTCAAACTAATAGTTTGAACCGACCAACTAAACATGCACTAAATGATTTAGAGGAAGCAATGTTTCTATGTCAATGTACATCAGGTTTAAACATGAAATATTACCCGCTTTATAATTTTCATTCTCTTTACTTTAATTACCCACTCCATCTAAGTGTCTACTCTTCACTTGCTCTTGTCTGAATTTAGTTGGCTATATAGTCTCTTTTTGTTATCCAAAAACTTTTAATATTGATTTAATCCCCATTTTTTTAATGGAGTTATCTATAGTAATATATTTCTATGGCTTTTTTAGATCTATCAAAATCACATTAAAAGAACATATATATATATTGTAAAACCTAATATAAATGGATGGTTAAAAGCAGAATCTTAACATTATGACTTTTTTTTTTCTTCCGGAAATTCACTTTTTTCATAGCTATATAACTTTTTTTTTCCTTTATTGTTCATTTGGATTACACATTCACTTAATATTGTATTTTAATATGATGAGTATATTCTAATATGCGTTCAAATATCTCATTTATTGTATTTAAATGAAATGTGTATTTGAATTGTTTATATTTGAATAATCATTCTAATGTGTATTTAGTGTGACAGAGATAGAATATATGATATAATTAGTAAAAGTAGATAAAAAAGAGAATAGATAAATAGTAAAATGAATGGGTATACTATTCAAATAGAGGTGAATTAAGATACAATATATGCAGGGGCGGATTTAAGGGGGTGCTAGCGGGGATAGAGCCCCCACTCAAATTTTTTGTTCTTCTAGTTTTACCCTAAAAAATCTTATAAATTTTACAATTTTCCCCCACTAGAAACTAAAAAATCTCATACATTCCCTATTTTGCCCCCACTTAAAATAAAAAATTTTCACATAATACTCACTAAAATTAATCCTATAAAAAAAGCTTTATAATGTTACTATTTTGCCCCCGTGAAAATTAAAAATTCTCATATAAGCCCACTAAAATTAAGGAGGTGTTTGGTGAATGAGTTTAGTTTAAGATTTTTAAGTTTCAATAATAATTTTTCAGAATAGACAAAAAAAATTTCAGAAAAGACAAAAAACTTTTTCAGAAAAAGACAAAAATCATGATAAAAAAAGTACAATTTAGTTCAAAATGAACTAATGTCCAAACGGGTCTTAAAAATTCTCACATAGTCCCACTAAAATTTATTTTACTTTATTTTGAAAAAAAGAAATTTTTGTGTACACCTCTACTGAAATATATTTCTAATTCCGCCCCTAAATATATGAATGAATCAATATATTAAAGTTGAATGTGTGATCCAAACTAAGTATTAGTTTTATAATTCTATACTAATTATCCCAAACACTAATTAACACTGTTGATTAAGAAGGCTCAACAACGCTAATTTAAAGCTCAACAAACCTATTGTTGGGATTCATTAATACGTTATCGTTAAATATATGGTCTGTGAGAGTTAGTTGATCCATTCGGTAGTAGTTGCAGCAAACGGTTGTGACAGTTGGCTACTTCTAGCGATTTCAAACTTCCTTTCGATCTTTCAGTACAACCTTTTCTTCCCCATTAAGTTATCCACCACGTTGCATGTATTGGAGATCCCACGTCCCACGTCCCACCTTATCCTTATTATTTTATCCTCTTTAAACTAGGGATGACTTTTGTATTGTCGGTGGACTAGGGCATCGCTGCCGTACACGTGGCGATGCTTGGCACGCAGTCAACGGCTACTAGTATCTAAAGTCATTATAAAATTAGATAGTAATTTTTTTAAAATAAAATCAAATAGTTACGGCACTTTGAAAAAAAAAAAAAAAAAAAAAAAAAACTTGACACGGTTCTAGAGACTGAAGTCGAAGAAGGCCCACAGTATGTTTTAAAAGCCCACACGTTTTGCAAAAGAATATTCACATTTATAGACCTTTTGAGATGCCTTGAATATTTCCTTTTTTTTATATATATATATATATATGAAATAAAAAGAATACGTGGAACAACCACAAACAAGGGAGGAAAAAAGGAAATGATTTCTTTTATTTTTCAAGAGGTTATTCGATTTGGAGGCTTATGTTTGCTATATACTATGTGATCGGAAGTAGTTGAAAAGTGAAAAAAGGAAATAGAATATTCAATTTATGGAATTTGGAAAAAGATAAAAGGTCTTTCTTTCTCTTCTTCTATGAAATAGAATATAATATTTCGCTTTATATCAGTTAAAAAAAATGAAATGATATTCAAAAGAGTAGAACCAGCGAGTTTTTGGTATATTCTGAATCAAGACAATTCTAATGTGAAATGATATTGCATAGAATAAAACTAGCAAGTTCTATTGTATATTCTGAATCCCCCTTTATTCTTTTTTTCATTTTTCAAGTTTTAGTTTAAAAAAAAAATTACCTCAAATTATTTGAAAATTAAGTCAAAGGGAAAAAAGTGGAAGAATTTGGATTGACGATTATTTGCTACAATAAAAAAGCAGTGATGGGCCTATTAATAGCTTTTTTTTTTTTCTTTGGTAAATGACATGTCAAGAGCCCAAGGGAACATCTGTCCCAGCATTTTCTTTTTCTTTTTTTTTTTTTTTCTTTTTAATCTGAAAATGACCTGCATGTTTTTAAAATTATAGAATATTACCTCTAATTTATTGCCCTCACTTTGTTTTGAATTTAAATATAACTTAATATTTATAACGTTTACTTATAATACTCCATGGCTTCACTCATTTTTCAATATTTAATATCATTTTAACATTTACCAATTCTCTATATATCTTCCCAACTTAAAATTTTATTATTTATTTTGTATCTTTTTTCCCCAAATTCATAAATGACCAAAAAAAAAAAAATCTCATGAAGAGAAAAAATTAAATAATAATCAATCCTGATTGAAAAGTGAATTTCTAGATCCGTAACCGGAGAAAATAGAAAGAAATGGATTGCGAAATCATTCAAAAAATCAAATTAATTTTAATCTCCAAGCATTGAGAATTCATGTTAATCTTATTTTCAGGAATTCATGTTAATCTTTCTCTTTATTTTCCACACCTAATAAATTATGTCTTTTTTTTTTTTTTTAAAACCTACCGGACATGGCCGATGCTTGATTGATTAATTCAAATCGAATAAGTACTCCTTCAAAATAATTTTGTTTGGTGGTTACAGGCATTAGTCTAGCAATAATTCCACATCTAATTCCATAAAAAAGGTGTTGAGTTCGAATCTTTCCTACTCTCGATTTCAGAAAAAAAAAAATAATAAGAATTTTGTTTCATTTAATCTTCAAAACCCTTAGCTAAGTTAATTAAAGCTGCTATAATGATTTAATCTGCTTCTCACGTTCTTTTAGACAATTAACTTGATTGGCGGATTTTTCTCAAGCAATTGAGTATGTTACTTCACAAGATGTTGTGAATTGTTAATCATAGACTTCTTTATATACACAAAATGTATATATTTTTTTTGTTTTTCCTGTGTTGTGTTTGTTTGTTATTATTTACTTTTTTCACTCATTATTCACAAGGATCATTCACGAACATTTACGTGATTAGACAGACTTTTAGAGGAATATAGTTTGCTTTTTATAAAGTTTTTGGTTCCGCATTTAGGAATGCTTCATTGAAAAAAGAAAAAAAACAAAACAAAACAAAAAGAAAAAGGGGAAAACAAAAAAAATGAAGAGGGCTACCTGTTACCCCTTGCGAAGGACATATATAACATGTATCGTCAAGCAAATATCAGGTTCCCATTGCGATTTAATCACTCAAAAAAAAAAAAAAAAAAAAAAAAAAAAAAAAAAAGGAAGAAGAAGAAGAAAAATTCCAAAAGTTTGGATGAATGTCTTGGTAAATTGTCGATAGAATTGGACCATTCATTTTCTTTTCTTTCCTTTGTTGCTTTTGCAATATTTGTGAACCAATAATGGAATCTTGTTTAATTCGAGAGTATTATATATAGTTACATAAATTTTGTATTGTAAAGGTAATTGTTCGGCAAACCTTAGTTAATGTCATAAATGTTTATATAATAATTTGATACTAGTCGTGCACATACACTATAATTGCATTTACACTTTTGGATTAGACAAACTAATAAAGTTTCGTTTGACATTTAAGTTTAATTCCAACTAAACTATACTTTTTCATATCAATTTTTGTATTTTTTCTGAAAAATCAATAAAAACTGTAACTAGTTTTTAAAGAGTCAATCAACTTTAATTTAAAAAATTTCATCTATAATTGGTGAACCAAATGCACGCTAAAAAAGAAAGAGAATTGCTTTTAGGGTTTGTTTGTTTTTATATCTCATTTTAAACTAAACTGTACTTTTTCATCATGGTTTTTGTCTTTTTCTGAAAAAGTTTTTTGTCTTTTCTGAAAAATCAACAAAAATTACTATTAAAAACTAAAAAATTTAAACTAAACTCATTCATTAAATACCCCTTAGACTCCGGTTTTTTAGCTCCGGATAATGTGGCATGCTCCACATCTTTCACTTTGATGAAAATTAGAATAATCCTATACTCCATGGGGTTATGACCCCTCATATGTGACATATATTGTGTAGTGGGTTAAGCTTAATTGGATTCTTGTAGGAAAACATACAAAGCCACTTGGATAAAAAAAAAAAAAAAGAAGAAGAAAAAATTGTGAAGCCTAATACACAACAAGTGCCACATGGAGGGTTCTTGAACCCTTCAGATTATAATAGGATTACTCTGAAAATTACTATTAAAAGTGGGGTCCACTATAAATTATGAGAGGTGAAATGAAAAGGTGTGGGCCTCACATCTTTTATTACTCTAAATTTCTAAAGAGAGAAAATATTAGTTCAAATAAATGGATGTAATAAAAGGTATGGGCCCTATTTACATAGCAATGTTCAAATAATCAACCTAGAGGTGTCCCTCACCATAAAATTATTTTGGTTTTTTATTTAGGGGGAGTTTGGAGATCATTCCAACTCCAACTCATTTCTAACTTTTTTTTGTCTTTGTCCTAAAAAGTTTTTATCTTTTTCTCAAAAAGTTTATTGTCTTTTCTGAAAATTCAAAAAAATTTACTATTACAACTAAAATATTTCAACTCAAACTAACACACCAAATACCCCTTTAGTAATATGAGCCTCATATCTTATTAAACAATAAGTCATATAAGCGGGTCATTTTAGATAGTGTAAAACATTAATATGTGCCTTCTAACTTTACTCATATTCAAAGTGAAAAAAAACGTGGAGCATGGCAACATCATTTGAGCTCAATCCGGAGTTAAAAAGTACCGGAGCCGAGTAGCAATAAAGAAAAACAAAAAGCTACTAATTAGGTTGAAGTTTTCTTTTTTTTTTTCTTTTTTTCTTTCTTTCTTTGACAATGTACTAATAAACTCTTATAGAGTATGCTTATGGATGTCAACTTCCCTGTCATCTAATCTGTGGAATTAAGAAAGTAGTTTCTAGAAATTATGATTGACAATTCGTGTTTGCAGGTCGGGTTTAGACTAGCCCGATACAGCACGACATGATAAGCATTAACACGAACACGAACACGACACGATTAATAAATGTGTCAAGAACCTAAACACTATAAATATATATTGAAAAATTATATATATATGGATTATACACGGGTTGGGTCGTGCTGGTCTGTTTATGATCTATTTAAATAAACAGATTAATCATGTTAGTCCACTTTTGGTCCATGTATTTTTATATTAAATAAGTCAACTCAATTTTGATCAAATTATTAAATATGCGGTCTAAATTCATTTATTTCGCGTCATTTTCATATATTGTCACCGTGTCATGTTCGAAATTGTCAATCCTATTAGAAATTTCCACAATTAACACTTTTTTTTTTAAAGAAAAAATCAATTACATGACTGTTAGGTATTACTACAGGAACATAAACAAGATAGGAGTAGGATACATATACAGTATATTCATTTATTAGCTATTGACTTTAATTCCAATCAATTGTTTGGAAACTTAAATTTACTTTTACATCATCTACCTTCATGGTATGTGTAAGATCTAGTAGACAAGTAATTGCATTATTAATACAGCAGATTAAAGATTGCAGAAAGTAAATGACCATAGAATAAAATATTAATATGCTGATATGATTATACAAAAATAACCGCGAGTGTTAAACATACAAACTCAAATAAAAGAATTCTATTTACAATGAATTACACTTAGAGGAGATTGGAGTTATATAACTCGGGAAAAATTCCATTAATAGAGAACCCAAGTTGTTTTCTCCTTCGGTGACTCGCCTTTGAACTCATAGGCTTCAAGTTTTAGTGCTCACATAAACTTAGGGTCCGTTTGGTGAATGAGTTTGAGTTAGAAATTTTAAGTTTCAATAGTAATTTTTGTTGACTTTTCAGAAAAGTCAAAAATTTTTTTCAGAAAAAGATAAAAATTGAGATAAAAAAATATATTTTAGTTTGAAATGAACTGTGAACCAAACATCCCCTTAAAATATTCAATCTGAATTTGTGTATCTTTATGGAATCTCTAAAAAGTTTAGAATGACGTGAACTATGATCATGTGTGATTCCTCAAATAAGCAAAGGCCGATTTCAAGAAAGTGTCGAGGTATGTTCTCATTTGTTTAGGGTCGACTATAAATCACACACAAACAACAATTAAATTGACTCCATGTGTAAAATTCTAGATTTTAGTTAAATTTAAAAGCTTGATGATGTTGTCTAGACAGAAGGCTATGTTTATATTATGTGTGGATAGAATTAACTAGATAATAAGGAAAGTCACGTGGTCTTTCCAAAAATTTGATATTTAATTGTAAATTTGCTTGATAAAAAGTCAATCAAATGCAATTAATTTCCCGATTTCAATTGACAAATCTTATTTTGATTGTTAAAATCTCGCCGCATAGGTTTCCAAGAAATTAGGTAACTCAAGAAAATAATCCGAATCTATTAGAAATTTAGACCTAAAACCATCACAAAATCATACATATTTTTTTTTAATAATAAATGTCAATAAAAATCATTAACCATATGAGACGTAATATATCATGCGGATGTAATTCAGAAAACTAACTCGTGTAAAGATGGAAAAAAGTCATGTGAACGGAAACTATATATATATATATATATATATATGTATAAACCTCTTGAATCTAAACTGAACAGACAAATATATATATATATATATATATATATATTCCAGTAGTTAGATTATTAAAACTCTTTCTCTCTATCTCTTCCATTTCTCTCTCTAATGTGTGAGAGTTAGGATTTCTCAATCGTTTTTCTTTTTTGGGTCCGGATTTCAGGGGCGGCCTTTGGCCTGTCTCTAGTTTCCTGGCCCTAGAGATGAAGGCGAAAATCATATGGTAAGAGTCAAGGTAGAGGCAAGCTCGTGGTAGACGAATGAGTGTTATAAAAAGGAGCAAGACAGGAATGAGATAGTTAGTAGGGGTGCATGATTGTCATGCGCTGAGGAAGTCTTGCAGTAGCTTGGCTTCGGCAGCTCAGTTTCTCCCGACGATGTGGTTCGTTTTATCGGCGAGGACTCTTTCCGTATGATTGGTTTTTTTTTTTTTGGTTGTTTATGATAATGGAGGTGGTTTTTCCATCTTCTGAGTTGATTGTTTATCCATCAGATCTGAGTCTTGACGGTGTTTTAGTTCGGTTAGAGTTATTTCTATACGGAATTAGTAATGACCCTGATACTATTGAGTCTTGGCCCTCGATTGATGGAAGAAATCCATTGATTGTCGGGGTCAAAAAGAGCTTTCCCCGTTATCAGGCGTCAAGCATATATATTTCCCTTTAAGCATTATCGGATTTTATAAGTAGATCCGTTCTTGTTGAAGGGTTTTGTCTTATGCAGTACGGGGTTTTTTATGTTGGGTATTTTTGTATCTCCTTAATGAATTTAATGATATTTCTCTTTTCAAAAAAAAAAAAAAAAAAAACTGAACATACAAAACACCTTGTTTTTCACATATAATGTTTTACCCTCTAATTACTATTTTATGTTTAGAAAAAAAAGGTCATCACGAATTAGTCATTATCGTTTGGTCAAATCAAACTTTTTTAAGCACCTTGGAATCATTTGGGAGGATATTTGGAGATGATAATTTAAAGGTTGGATTGAAAATATGCGTTTGGAGGGAAAAATTTTGTAAAAAAATATGTGATATATAAAATAGTACAAAAATTTGAAATGTGATCAGAAAAAAAATATACAAAATAGATCTTGTTTTGTTTGTCTCGCCATTATGAGCATTTTGACATAAAAATCATCTCATTCCGATTTGAAATTTAAAAAAAAAAAGTTAAAGACTTTTAAATTATGAGTTTTATAAAAAATAAAAGATAGAAAAAAATTTAATTTTAAATTGGGATTTTAAATTTCAGACGACGAAACACTAGGGTCGGCAATTTTGGACACGACACGGTGACACGACACGAGAACGACACGAAATAAATGGGTTTGGACCGCACGTTTAATAATTGGGTCGAAATTGGGTCGACACGTTTAACATGAAAATAAATGGGCCGGAAATGGACTAACACGATTAACACGTTTAACACGTTTATGTTAGAATTTTCAAACTATTCTAAAGCTCTTTTATAACAAGTATAGGTCTATTTGTGTGTTTAATATAAGATCAGAAAACAATTATTGAAGAATTTTCACTACTGAGACAACATAAATCAGAAGTTACGGAGATGTTGCTTCTGATATAAAATAATAATCTTATAATTAACTAGTTAATAATAATATAATATAAAATAATAAATGAATTATATTTATATTTAATTAGTTAATAATATAAAATAGTAAACATAATTTTAAATGCTTGGCCATCGCTTCTTTCTCGAGCTCGATAAGTCTTTGCTCACCAAAGGTGAATTTTTTATATGCGGAAATTCTTTGCATTTTTTTATGTATTTGGATTCCTAGAAAAATGAGTTTTATCTCTGTCTTTTCAAAAGTAAAAACCTATGCATTTCCTTCGTAATTGCCGGCCCTATGCATAATCCATAAAACTAATGACACGTAAAATTCTTACAAAATAGAACCCAATCTTTTATATTTTCATAGAAGGTTCTGGATAGATTCTAAACAATTTTTTTTTCCTTTCTTTTTTGTTACAAAAAAGTTATTGTTATCATATACAAAAATAATAATCTAAGATTCATATTACTATATTTTTCTTACTATATTTTAAATTTATATATATTTTTTAAATTATTATAATTTATTTTTATAAAAACACATAATTTCAACTCTAAACATCGACTCATTTTCATAACTTCAATTACAATGTATTCTCCATATGCTTTTTTACACCATAAAAAAAATGGTTAAACTTTTAGTTGTTATTTTAAAAGAAAAATAATTTAGCTGTTTACCACTCCTAATTTAGCTGTTACTCTAAAAGAAAAATAATTTAGCTTTTAGAAAGAAAATTGATTGAAATTTGAAAGTTTATGTTAAACGGGCCATAAACGGGTTTTTCATGTTAAACGGGTCATAAACGTGTTCGTGTCGTAAACGGGTTTTTCGTGTTAAATGGGTCATAAACATGTTCGTTTTCGTGCCAACCCGTTCTGGACCGTTTAATAATCGTGTTCACATGTCGTGTCGTGCTGCCCGTTTATTAACCGTGTCGTGTTCGTGTTTACGTTCCTGGCCCGTTTATTAATCGTGTCGTGTTCGTGTTTAGGCTAATCATGTCGTGCCGTAATCGGGTCGGCCCGAACACGGCCCGCGAACACGATTTGCTTAGTGCCCCCAACGATCCGTCCCTTTATTTTCCACCGGTGTGGAACTCATATTTTGTATGGATAATTGGTTCACAAAATAAATAAATAAATAAATAAACAACTAATACTTTTTACTTTAAATGACCCGTTAATTCCTCAGGCAACTCTTGCTTCAGAAAAACGTAATAATATTTTTGAAGCAATAATAATAAACAAACAATTTCAAACCTACTTTCCCACCGACCTTCCTATTCACTTTCCCACCGCACATGGTGACATGGATTCTGGGGTTTGTCTATAAATTGCCCATTTCCCACACTCATCAACCACAACTAAACCCAACTCAAAAGATTTCATTTTTCACATAATCACCTCAAAAAGAGAACGATTCTTTTTTTCCATTCTTTTCCAACATTATTATTTTTGTACAGAATCTTTGCTCGATCATTCGACACCATTATCATTCCACTTTATCTGTATCTATAATACATACTCTCTCCGTTTCTCTCTATATATAACAGCCCTCAGTTCTCTTCATTTCACCAAAACCCAGAAACACAAACTCAGTTTGTATCTAGCTAACTCACTGAAATAACTACTTTAACTACTTTCTCTGTGATTTCCATGGCTCCAAGCTTGAGCAAAGCTGGCTCGGACGTCACTGCAATGGTGAACGGGTGCTACAACCCGTCTCCGTTCACCGTCGAAGACTCAAACCTCCTGGCCAACGGCCACGCCATCCTCTCCGACGTCCCTGACAGCGTCACCATCACGCCGTCGCCGTACACCGACCACAAGTCGATCACCACCGTCGGCTGCTTCCTCGGCTTCGACGCGGCCAATCCCAGCAGCCGCCACGTGGCGCCGATCGGCAAGCTGAGGGACATCCGGTTCATGAGCATCTTCCGGTTCAAGGTCTGGTGGACCACCCACTGGACCGGGTCCAGTGGCCGGGACCTGGAGAATGAGACCCAAATGGTGATACTCGAAAACTCCGAATCCCTGGGCCGCCCCTACGTCCTGATCCTCCCACTTCTAGAAGGCCCATTCCGGGCCTCTCTCCAGCCCTTCTCAAACGACGACGATTTCGTCGCCGTTTGCGTCGAGAGCGGCTCGACTAAGGCGCTCTCCTCGGGGTTCCGGAGCGTCGTTTACCTTCACGCTGGTGACGACCCGTTTAGTCTGGTCAACGAAGCAATGAGAGTCATGAAAACCCACCTCGGGACCTTCAACCTCCTGGAGGAGAAGGCCCCACCTGGTATCGTGGACAAATTCGGTTGGTGCACGTGGGACGCCTTCTATCTTACGGTGCACCCGCAGGGGGTTCTGGAAGGAGTCAAAGGGTTGACCCAAGGCGGGTGTCCACCTGGGCTGGTCCTGATCGACGACGGCTGGCAGTCCATCGGCCACGACTCCGACCCAATCACCAAGGAAGGAATGGGCCAGACCGTCGCCGGAGAGCAAATGCCTTGCAGATTATTGAAGTTTGAAGAGAATTACAAGTTCAGAGATTACATGAGTCCCAAGAAAACCGGGGTGAAGGGCATGGCGGCGTTTGTTAGTGACCTGAAGGAGGAATTCAAGACCGTCGAGCACGTGTACGTCTGGCACGCGCTGTGTGGATACTGGGGTGGCCTGAGGCCCAATGTTCCGGCGCTGCCGGAGGCGGAGGTGGTGAAGCCGAAATTGTCGCCGGGGCTGGAGATGACGATGGAGGATCTGGCAGTTGATAAGATCGTAAGCACCGGTGTGGGACTGGTCCCACCGGAGAAGGTTGATGAGATGTATGAGGGACTTCACTCCCACTTGCAGTCCATCGGGATCGACGGGGTCAAGGTTGACGTCATCCATGTAAGTTGTTTTTCTTCTAGATTTCGGATACGTTTCTTGTCACATTCACAAACGCGCCATGCTTCGTAAACGGATAAGATAATTTTTAAAAAAATATTTTTCACTTGGTCGGCACGCTATATCTACATTTTTTAATTACTACAAGGTTTTATTTTATGTTACTTTTCAAACAAATATTTGTTTATAACTGTGAGATTACGGCAAAGTTTTACATTTGTTTAGTTTATCAATTCTAACCTAAAAATTCTAAGTTAATTTTTATTTTTTTAAATTAATTAATTTCTTAATTATTTTATGAGAAATCAATCAATTTTAATTTAAAAATTCCAACTCAAAATCCCCAATAAAAAAGGGGGGCCTATTTCGCAGAAAAAAAACGTTCAAGTAGATTTCATGGATTACTTTTAGCACCCTACAAAATTAAAAGAGTTTATTATTTAATAATTTCTTTAAAAAAAAAAGAAGGTACAAGCTTTTGTCGTTGGTTTTTTTTTTTCATGACTAACAATGACGTCAAAATTTATCATTATATGCAGCTGTTGGAGATGTTGTGTGAGAACTATGGTGGACGAGTTGAGCTTGCAAAGGCGTACTACAAAGCCCTAACATCGTCAGTGAGGAAACACTTCAACGGCAACGGTGTGATCGCGAGTATGGAACACTGCAACGACTTCATGTTCCTCGGAACAGAAGCCATTGCTCTTGGCCGTGTCGGTATGTGATCAATTCAAATTATTAGTTATAAAAGTTGTGGTGTTTAACATCGATAAATTAATGTAAACATGCATTTTTAATGGTATTAATGTAACAAATTAAAATAATCAAACAGGCGATGACTTCTGGTGCACGGATCCATCGGGCGACCCGAACGGAACGTTTTGGCTGCAAGGGTGCCACATGGTGCACTGTGCGTACAATAGTCTGTGGATGGGGAATTTCATACACCCTGACTGGGACATGTTCCAGTCTACTCACCCCTGCGCGGCGTTTCACGCTGCGTCCAGGGCCATCTCTGGTGGTCCCATCTATGTTAGTGACTCTGTTGGGAAACATGACTTTGATTTGCTTAAGAAACTTGTTCTCCCTGACGGCTCTATTCTGAGGTGTGACTACTACGCCCTTCCCACTCGTGACTGTCTCTTTGAGAACCCTCTTCATGATGGCAAAACCATGCTCAAAATTTGGAACCTCAACAAGGTAAATTATTACCCTTTTTTTTTTATAAGTGAAAAAAAAAAAAAGAAAAACCCTTTTGGGGGCAGATTTTACTTCTACTATTTAATAATATGAATTATTATTCTTTTATTTATATGTTTAACAAATTTTTCACTAATAAAAATGGGTGATTTGTTAGATTATCCTCCAAAAACAGATATCTGAATTTTCATTTTTTTGATCTAATTAGAATGGTCAAAAAACTAGATAAATGTTAAAGGAGGGCAAAAAAACATGAAAAAATCTTTTTCAAAGACTGTTTTTACAATTTTCTCAACAAAAAAAATATTTTAGTGTCACCATTTTCTGGTTTTCAAAGGAACTAGGAGTCTGGGAATGGGCTTTTAGTGGTTGGGCCTAACAACTCATGGTTTGTTTGGATTTGTTGCAGCACACAGGAGTAGTTGGGGCATTCAATTGCCAAGGAGGAGGATGGTCTCGTGAGACTAGGCGCAACCAATGTGCCTCTAAATTTTCCCACTTGGTGACCTCTAAGGCTGGTGTCAAAGATATTGAGTGGAATAGTGGCAAGAACCCAATTCCCATTGAGGGTGTGGAAGTTTTTGCCATGTACTTTTCCCAAGCCAAGAAGCTTATCCTTTCCACGCCCTCCGAGAGTGTGGAAATATCCTTGGAGCCCTTCAACTTTGAGCTTATTACGGTCGCGCCCGTGACCATTTTGGCTAGAAAGTCTGTCCACTTCGCTCCCATAGGCCTAGTGAACATGTTAAACACTGGTGGTGCCATTCAATCATTGGCCTTTGATGACGAGAAGAGCTCCGTTTGTGTCGGGGTTAGAGGCACCGGTGAGATGAGGGTTTTTGCATCGCAGAAACCTGTGGCTTGCCGCATCGATGGGAGAGAAGTCGAGTTCCAATACCAAGAACACATGGTCGTGATTCAAGTGCCATGGCCTAGTTCTTCCAAGCTATCCACCGTGGAGTACTTATTCTAAGTTATAGGCTACTACTAATAATTAACTACTTGCTAGCCACTATATTTCCTTGCAAGTTAATGGCAATGTTTTAGACACAAGCGATGATTTGTTGTGTGTATTTTAAGAAGCAAGTGCATGTACCTGAGTAATGAATTACATGCAATGCCAAGTTTTATTTTCTCAGTAATTTTCTCGCCCTTTGTTTCCCAAATCTAAGTTATGACTATTGCACCGTTCATTTTAGGACGACATCAAGATTTTTGGGGAGACAATTTCTTCCCAAATCAAGGTCAAGATGAGACAAAATGAACACTCTTGATCCGTTCTCAGTTTTGATATTAGTAATTACATATATGTGTAAAAAAACATAAAAAAATTCTTTCCTTCTTAAAAATTGTTTAGTTTTAACTCTAACCTTGACATTGTTCTTTATAGGTACTTCGCCAGAATATAATTTGTTTTCTGAGAAAATTAATTTGGATTCATTTTATTAATATATATCTTAAGGATTGGAGGGATTCCAATTCAACACCTCGTGTCAGAGTTAGGTATGTAATTATCGTTAAATTATACTAGTAATTACCACGATTCATTTTGTAATTGATTTCAACTTATCTTTTGTCTCTAACATATTGGAATTTTCATCGACAATAAAATATCATGGTAAGGATTGAGGTAGACACATAAAAGACACTTTTTAACGTGAATTATTATCCAATCGGTTCTTGCTTCTCTTAATTAGGGGGCAGCCTCATTCCGTTACTTCATGAAAAATTTTATTTGTATGAAAATAATGAAAAATTTATTAGCGTCTAAAAAGTTATAAAATCTTGATTATAGGGGACATTTCTCTAAGTTCACAGAAAGAAAGAAACAAAATAGGATAACGTGTTGAAATGAATTTCATTGGGCTGGGCTTGTTGTTACACTGCCAAAGCCCAACTCTTAACAACTACGAAGGCACTGGCCCACAACCAACGCCTACAGCGTCTCAGCCCAACAATCGTATCGTGAAAAAAAAAAAAATGTTCGTTTAAAATTGTAAATAAGGGTTAATTTAAAAAAAATTCAAGATATAGGAAAATAACTTTTTTAGTTAATTTAAAAAATGAACCCAAATTATAATTTTAGGGTTTTCTTTTTTCTTTTTGGTTGAGGATTTTACATATTTTCAAATATATGAAATAATTTTTTGGGTTAACTTTACAAATGATCCTAAACTATATGCCTTATTCCATGTTGGTTCCTTATTTTTTATTTTACACATCACACTTTCTTAAACTTTTATAATGTTATGCCAATGGATGCTTTGTTAATATTTTGTTAAAAAAAAAAAGGAAGAAATTGAACATGTTTCGAATGCATGAGCTTTAATTATAGATAACATTGTAATAAAATAGTTTTTGAAGGCAAATTTTATCTCAATGTACTTTAACTAAAGATATACAATGTAAATTGTACTTTAATTAAAAATATATAATGTCATAAAGTTATTTTGAAGGTACATTTTCTTTTGAAATAAAATTAATTAGGGTTTTAACCATAATCAAAACTCATTTGTTATAAACGTGTTCAATATTCGTCTTTTTTTTTTATGGAATATTGATATAGGACCATTTTCGTAATAATAAAAAATTTTGAGTGAATATGATGTGTAAAATTAAAAACGGTGACCAACTTAAGACCTAGAGTACAATTCATATTGTAAAAATGACCATACCTTTTTTTTTCTTTTTTTTTTTTTTTTAACGAAATAACTTTTACTATATATAAAAAAGCATTTCTGTAGTTTTATTTAATTTTGTTTTTCACCCACAAAGGACCTCAGATAAGAAAATAATTATAATTTCTAAACAAATTTTAATTTTATTTATTAAATTCAGAATAATAATTAATAATTCCTAAACACCTATAATTATGTAATTAAATATAATAATCATTTTTTTAAAAAAATTAAAAATAATAAAATAAACCACTAATAATAAAGAAGACGTCGTTGGTAAGACACCAAAAAGTCGAGAAAACAAAGGAAAAAGAGCAGAGATCTTCTCGTCTTCTCCAAGACTCCGCTCCAACTAGTTTTCCATCCCCACCTCGAATAACTTCTCCATATCTCAGAAAGAAAGTATCACAAGTTTCGTGTGCTGTTTTGTCTGATCGATGAATACGACGCCGTATATGGACAAGCAGATTATGGATCTATCGCAGGGGTCGTCGCCTCAGATGAAGGACTTCATCGACCTGATGAACCACCCCCACGACGAGGACGAAGATCAGACCGGCCATGGCGGAACCGGCAATGGAATTCCCAAGAAGGAAGAGATTTTGCCCAGCTATGATTTCCAGCCTCTTCGCCCTAACGCCGGACTCGCTGCCACTTCTTCGCCGTCTCCCAATTTCGATTCCGCTCCGGCCATCGGAGGATCAGCTAGGCCTTGGAGCTCCAGCGATTCCAAGCTCAAAACCGCCTCTCCTATCA
The DNA here is from genome assembly GCA_025413485.1 of Ficus microcarpa. Taxonomy (NCBI): domain Eukaryota; kingdom Viridiplantae; phylum Streptophyta; class Magnoliopsida; order Rosales; family Moraceae; genus Ficus; species Ficus microcarpa. Next base: position 38,771,503 of record CM046379.1, read on the forward strand.
GAGTATCTCTCTCTCTCTCTTTTTGAGGCGCCATAGAAACGAATTAGGGTAGATTTAGGCTTTTTTTCATTATCTGATATCTGAATTTTTAATTGAATTCCAGGAATAATCGGAAATTGAGAAGAATTTAGGTTTATCTAATGTATTTAATAAGAAAAATGGAACTGGCGCCCTATTTCTGATGCTGTTTATTTGATTCTTGTGGACTCTGTGTGTGTTCTATGTATTGGAGACAAGTTTCTTGTATATACATTTTGATGGTGATGTATATTTGGTACAGAATTATGGGTCTCTAGACTCCATTGAACCGGCGAAGTTCATTCTAGAGAAGGACCAAAGTTCATTTGATTCTTCAACAATCATGGCTGAGATTGACAAGACCATGAAGAAACATACGGATAATTTGCTTCATGTTTTGGATGGTGTTAGTGCTCGACTTACACAACTGGAGACTAGAACTCGCAATCTTGAGAATTCTGTGGACGATTTGAAGATATCAGTGGGGAACAACCATGGAAGCACTGACGGGAAGATGAGGCAGTTGGAGAATATTCTTAGAGAGGCATCCTCTCTGTCTTCTCTATCCGTGTTCGTTTTGGTGTTTGCTTAACCTCTTGTTGCATTTAGGTTGAGTGTGTGTGTGTGTGTATAGTTTTGTGTGTTAAAGTTATCTAGTAGCACGGCAAACTCACGAGCAAAGAAACATCTCAATGCCCAATCCCCGTTAATATTTGTTAAAACTGGTTTAGATGCAACTGGAGCATAGAACTCGCAATTCCTGACAATGAAATTGTCTAGAACATTAGATGCCTACAAGTCAAACTGCTTTAAGCGTGGTGGATGATTTCAATTTGTTCTGGAACGAAGTCTCTTTAGTAGGTTTCCTTGCTTTCTCGTGTTGGGGTAGCAAAAGTTCAGATGAAGGCATTATAAGTATTGTATATGCAAATGGTTTATGCTGCTACATTTGTCATTTTATTGTGCTCATTTGATTTGCATTAACAATCATGCAGGTGCAATCTGGGGTTCAAGTTTTAAAGGATAAACAAGAAATAGTAGAGGCCCAGCTACATCTTGCGAAGCTACAATTGTCTAATGTAGATCAGCATACAGAAACTCAGAACACAGTGCATGTTGACCCTGTGCAGCCAGCAGCATCTGCTCCTCAGCAATCCCAACAGCAGCTTCCTGTCCCTGCTAGCATTCCACCGCCACATCCATCTTTCTCTTCTCCGAACGCTCCTCAACAATTGCAGCAACAGCTTCCTCCTTCTGTTAACATTCCGCCACCACATCCTTCTTACTCTTCTCCAAATGCCCCTCCCCAACCAGCTCCCCAGCAGAACCTGCCACCACCAGTTCAACATCCAAACCAATTTCCTCAAAATCAGATCACTTCCATCCCCAGCGGGACCCTTACTTACCAACACCAGGTCAAACCCAAGAACCACCCAACCAGCAATATCCCAGTCAGCAGCAACTTCCCCCTTCTGCCATACCACCACCTCAACAATTTCAGCTGCCACCTCAACCACAGTTCTCTCAGCCACCACCCCAACAGCACCCATCTCTTGCACCTGTTAATCCCTCTCAACTCCAACCTTCGTTGAGCCACCATTCTGAAGAGCCACCTTATGTTCCTTCTCAGAGCTACCCGCCCAACCGCCAACCACCCTCTCAACCACCAAGTGGTCCACCTCCCTCCCAACAGTTCTATGGTGCTCCACCCCCTCATGTGTATGAGCCACCACCGTCTAGTCGGCCTATTTCAGGATTTCCCTCTGGATATGGCCCACCTTCTGGGCTTAGTGAACAGTTTCCCTATGGTGGATCACCCTCTCAGTATGGTAATACCTCTGGGATTAAACCTCATTCTCCTACCGCGGCTCAAGTTGGTGGAAGTGGGTATCCGCAGATGCCAACTGCTCGGGTACTACCGCGTGTGTTGCCTGCTGCTTCTGCGGTTGGCACTGGTTCAGGTTCTTCTGGGACTGGAAACAGGGTTCCCATTGATGATGTGATCGATAAAGTCACAACCATGGGGTTCCCAAGGGACCATGTGAGGGCAACCGTTAGAAAGCTTACGGAAAATGGCCAGTCAGTTGACCTGAACGTTGTGCTGGATAAGCTGATGAATGAAGGAGAAGGCCAGATTCCCAGGGGTTGGTTTGGACGGTAGTATGTTCATTTGTTGCGTTCAGACTGATTGTACAGAACATTTCACTTATTGCCGGATCATTGCTGAGAAAGTCTTGGTCTTAAGAAAGAGATTGGGGCTGTGACTCTTTTTCATTTCACTTTTTATCTTTTTCTCATTTATTTCTGCTTTTCTTGTGGTTATTTTGAACGTGCTTTTTCTGGTTAGTCCCCACATGTTTAAATCTCATTTGTGTATACTCCAAATAATTTTAAGTTGATGATTGAGTTTTTTGTTCGGAGAGTCTATCATTATAATGCAGTGTTTGTTGCTGTTTTGATCCATGGTTGGTATGTTCATTTCTGACGTAAAAAAGATGTTGCTGTGAGAATCAAATTTAACAATCAATGTAGAACATTATGTTGATAAACACTCTTTGGTTGTGAAGTTTCTCCCGAGGTTTCATATATCTGTTACACACACACACACACACACACACACACACTTTAGACCTGGTAAGGAAAGCGTACTGAGATTCTCGAATGACAGTATATATATATATATATATATATAGATGTGTGTGTGTGTTGCATGTAAGGAGGGACATAAATCTTTACGGACTCTTTCACACGAGGAGGCCTCCCCCAGCTAGTGTTGGTTGGGCCATCTGGAGAGCGAATTTCTTGGTCCATAAGAAATAGGCCCAGCTCTCAAGGATCCAGCTCTAGTTGTGAAAAAGTAGAGGAAATCGTGGGAATTGTATATATTTAGGATTTTTGCCCATCTATTTGGATTTTTATCATGTTGGCTATTTTTTATTGGGTAATTTAGTCTGTTTAGTCCTGAACTATGAATATCATGTAACTTTAGTTCCTAAATTTTTGATTCGGGGATTGGGTCTAGGTTTGGTTCAGTTGGGGGGCCAAATCGAAGTTTGGTCCCAGAAGGGGGATTTGGGTCTGGGTTTCGTTCAATTGGGGTGCCAGATCGGTTTGGTCTGCGGGGAGAGGTGGGGACCTAGATTGTATTTGAGTTTTTGGGGTTGGGGGGGGGGGGGGGGGTGGAGTTGGGGGAGCCTGGGTTGTCGGAGTTTGGAGGGTGGTGGAGGTAGCGCAACCTGGATTTGGGTTTGTGCGTGCGGCCGCGGGGGGGGGGGGGGGGTTGTGAGTGGGAGGGGGAGAGAGAAAGAGGGGGAGTATTTTGATCTTTTTACTATAAAAATTTATCACTTCGGTAAGATTCCGTTAGAAATTTAATATAATTGGACGAAAATGATTAAAATAACTAACATTTTAAGATTTCAAGGTCATGTTAGCTAAAAAAATAAAATAAGAAACAAACCATCACTTTTTAAAGAATTCATGAATTATTTAGGTTAATTACTAAAAAAAAAAAAAAAGGAGAGAGAGAGTGAGAAACTCATTGCCTGAATAGAATAAACTATGTAATGGGCAACCAATAATTTTATACAATTTCATGGGAGAAAAATACAATTTCTAAATCTAATTTTTCGTCTCTCTCTTCTCTCTCTCTCTGTTTGTCCTTCTCTCTCCCAAAAATCCTGTATGCTCCGCAAGGCTTCAAACCCCCAAACAAGTCACAGTCACAAAAACCTCTCTCTCTCTCTCTCTCATATTGTTTGCCCCGACAAAGCTCCCTCCGGCGACAAAGCTCTTAATTAAAACTCCCTCGATTATTTCTTAATTACGATCCTGCCCTTTCATTTTCGTCCCTCTCGTCGTTGCCTTCTGCTACAACTAGAATTCTTCAATTTCAATCTCCGATTCTTCCAAGTTCTTCGCGACATTTGGCTGCTGAATTCTGGTAATTAAAGTAAGAATTCGATGCCCTATTTCTCAATTTTCTGACTATTTGTCAAGTGTTGTTCTAAACCTAGATTCTCATCGACAAATGCAATTTGTTAGGGTTTTAAGTTTATTGGATTTCTTCACTTCTTCCAATTTTCAATTGTGAATTTCGAGAGCTTCTTTAATACATATATTTATATTATTTATACATGTTTAGTTTTTCGGGTTCAGCTGTTGTTTACTGCTTTTCTTTGTGGATCATCAAGCAGAATGCAAAATTATGTGCGTTCCAGTCTTTAATTTATATATTTGTTAATAATCTAATTTAAATTTCTTTTAATTGTCGAGCTGCTTTTGTTAGTCTTTTTCTGGAGGATTTATACGTAGTAGCATATGAATTGCACAGTTTTGAGTTTGTTAAAGAATTAGGTTGACGAAATATGCTCATAACATGACGGGAATCTCCGTCGATTATTGTTATTTTCCGTTTTCCGTACTTTGTTTTTGTTGCGTGGCAATGGATTCACTTTTAATCAGGACCATTTTTTGTAATCTGTACTACATTTCTTCTGATAATAGGTTCCCTTGTGGTAACTGTCGTAGAGAGTCGAGAAGTTTGATTGCTGCTAGTTGGAGTTGGAACACTTGGATGCCATAAAACAACATTGGAAATGGAGTTAAAAATTTCTTCTCCGAAACTAGGGGGTCTTTCTCCTTCTGATTGTAATAGTGACCCGGAAGAGAAAGAAGTTAGTGATGATGATGATGATGATCGGAATCACAAGCATCGCCGGCGGGATACTCGTTCTCAATCTTTGGAGAGAGATACACTTGATCAAGCTTTAACAAGGCCATTTAGAAAGCGGAACAACAAGCCTTTCCTAAATGGGAACCATTTCAGAGAGAACGAATCTCAAGCTAGTACTCCCTGGAAAAATTTTAACTCCAACCCTTTTGAGAAAGACTTTTCTGGAAAGTTTGATAAAAGACGGCCTGGCCATGCATCAATAAATCGATTGCCGTTGGATGTAAATCAAAGAATCCGGCTAAATCACTCGTTTTCTGGAGATCCTATTCTTGGTAGGGGGAGAGGAAGGGACCTTGGGTCACGGAACCAACGTGATCCTAGATTCAGCTCTGATATTGCTTCACAAGTGGTTCAGGGCTCCATTCCTCCTAGTTTGTTTGCGGGAAGAGGGTTGCTAAATGTTTCAAATGCACAAAATGCGTCTTGGAATGCATTTGGCTTAACTCCTGGTTTGCCGAATGGGGGCCTGGATGGAATTCATCCCATTGGTTTGCCTGGAACACTCAGACCGCCACTTCCTTCTTCATTAAGTATGGGCATTCCTCGCCAACGTTGTAGAGATTTTGAGGAGCGTGGTTTTTGTCTAAGAGGGGACATGTGCCCGATGGAGCATGGTGTCAATCGAATAGTTATCGAGGATGTTCAGGTACATACACTGCAAATGTAGTTCTTTTAATAAAACCAATGGCTTCTTTGAGGCAGTAAGTTGTTTTTCAAAGTATAAATAAACCTGCATGGTAATGGATCTGTGTTACGACTGGAATTTTAAAACCATAATCTAAATAATCTCTAGACATGATATCGATATGTTCCAACCTTTAGTATATCTCACCAAGATCCGTTGTATGCTTCCTGGTCATTGCTGGTTCCTTATTACTGCTGTAAATGGTTCAAAGTTCAAAGAGGAGGTTAATACATTTTTTCTTCACTAATATAATGTTTTTGAATTATCTGAATGCAACATGTCTATTTCTTTTTTTATTAGAGGTCGTGATTTTGATTATTATGCTGCCAATCCTAGGATGGATACTTTTTCTGTTGTTGGCTTGGATTTTTGCTTTACTTTTAACGATTGTTTTCTTTTCAATCTACAGAGTCTTTCACAGTTCAACCTTCCCGTTTCACTTCCAAGTGCACATGTACTTGGAACAACCGGTGGACCTGGGCCTGGATCTCTAGCAGCCATAAGTTCATCTTCATTAACATCAATGAATAGTAAAGGACCACAGAGCAAAACGAGCAAGTCTGGTTTTCCTGACGATGGTTTGGGTTTGAATGGTTCATATTCTGGTTCTACTTATGTTGCTGGATCTGATTTATACGATCCCGATCAACCCCTCTGGAATAACAATGGTCCTGAAACATCAAATACGCTTCTAGCTTTAAATTCAACTAAGATAGATGAAACTGAATCTTTGATGAATGGTGATCCTTCTGATAATGAATTCTCATTAAGAAGCACCGGAAATGCTGTTGGTTCACACAGTACATCTGTTTGGGGTCGAATTGGCAGTTCAAAAAGTAGATTAGATGTAAAGGAGAAGGTTGATCCTGCGATAAGTTCCTCAGATTATATTGAAAGCGACAGCAAGGAAGATAAGGTGGCATCAGAAGGGATTCTGAATTCATCTCGGCAAGGAAAGCAAATCATTGCTGAGGATGCTGGTCCAACACTTTTGGATTCATCTGGAAAGGCGCAGTTTGACACTATGCATAACAATCGGAAACCGTCTCAAAAAGCACTGCGCACTCTATTTGTCAATGGGATTCCTCTGAAAAACAACAAAAAGGAGGCTCTTCTTTCCCATTTTCAAAAGTTTGGAGAGGTAATTGACATTTATATACCAATGAATACTGAGCGAGCTTTTGTCCAGTTTTCAAAGAAGGAAGAGGCTGAGGCAGCTTTGAAGGCTCCTGATGCTGTGATGGGAAACCGCTTTATCAGGCTATTTTGGGCCAATCGTGATAGCATTCCGGATGATCATATAAGTAGTAGCGGTAGTGTACGTGCAACTCCCCATGGTGCGGCAGCTGTTTCGGTTTCAACCCATTCATCTCTTGCAAGCAGTAACAAAGATAATCTCCAAGCTGCTGCACCAAAGAGTAGTACGTCTCATACTCAAGATGCTTCTTTACCTGCCTCTGACAGCCCTAAGCCCAATAACACGAATGGTTCCAAGGTTGTACCTACTTTGCACAAGAAACTAGATAGCTTAGAGCAGTTGAAGGAAGAACTCCGTAAAAAGCAGGAAATGCTGCAGCAGAAGCGGAACGACTTCCGACGCAAGTTGGACAAACTTGAGAAACAGGTAAGATTCATTGTTCTCATATTGTCTTTCATCTCTTCCTACAAAGTGACGTAATATTATATCTTTTGCAAGTTCCATGAATTAATTGCATGCTCTACGTTTCGCATTTCATGATCTTATTTCAAACAAGCCTTGGAGTAGATTTATTGTTAAGATACCATACCTGAGTGGTTTGCACAAGTTGTCCTATAAATTTCTGTCCTCTTGTGGATGTAGTTTGCACTCTTATTAATTTCAACTAATATGTATTTACTTCCACATTAGTAATCTTGTAAATATTTCATTATGAGTCTCGGATTTTGATGTTTTGCAGACTACAGGAAGTAAGGGCGAGTCAGACACGGAGCAACCTGCTAAGAGACCTAAAGTGGGGATAGCAGTTGATGTTGCTAAAGCTTCTGCTCCAAGTTCTTCTGATGCCTCTCCTGTTGTAATATCACCAAACGCTGGTAAAACGCCAGATAAGAACAAATCAGGAGAGAAACCTGTCTCCCATAGTCCCAAAACCAATACAACTGTTGTCCTGCCGGAATCTATGAGCTCGAAGCAACACCCAGTTCGTCCATTTGCTCCAGTGGGATCTCCTTTTATGGTCAACAGATTCAAATTAGACAATCGTCCTGCAGCATTCAAAGTCCTTCCACCTTTACCGGCTGGATTTACAAATGTAAGTTTCTCTCTCTGTTTCCCTCCCAAGAATTCCCATGTTACTTTCAAGTTTTTGTGGCCTTGCAATTTTTTTCGGTTAGGTTCAGTATTGAATTATTCACATTTGGTCTGTCTATTACTCTTATTTATATATATCGATGTAAGATGACGCAATTTTGTTCTTGCCTTCCAGGTTGCTGTGGTGAGGGAACACTTCTTACAGTACGGTGACATTTCCAACGTAGAGCTAGAACATGTGGAAGCTTGTGACGGTAGTAGTGAGACGGAGGCATCGAAAGATTGCTCCGCTCGTGTAAGTTTCGTAGCACGCCGTTCTGCTGAGAGGGCATTTATTAATGGGAAATCCTGGCAGGGCCATAATTTGAAATTTACATGGCTTGCACCAAGTACTTCTAGCAACGATCTGATTGGCAGAGAAAATTCTCCGTCCACTTCAAAGGGGTCATCAGATGCTGATGTTAAGCACAGAGAAAAACCAGTGTCCGTTGTTTCCCCGGAAGTCGCTTCATCAGGAAGTGGGGAACCCAAAAATGAGGAAAAAGGAATTGCTGAGGACGTGGAACTAGGTGAAGAAACCGAGCAGAGTCCAAGTCCAACATCTGGAAAGGAAGAGTCGACCAGAGACGATAAGTTTTGAGGATGGACTAATAACGAGTTTGTACAGTCAGGTTAAATGGTAAAACGTAGAAAAACTCTAATATTCTGAATCTCTCTTATTGCTGAAATTTTATTTTCCGATATTTGTTATTTGTACGCTTGGACATGTCTAAAGGGAAATTTCCTGATTTTTGACTACCAACCTAAGGATGCTTGGTCGGTATAGTTGCGTGGTGAATTTCATCTGTTTGATATGTCTAGGACCAAAAGTCAATGTTGAATTTTCTGTTGAAATCAATCAAATGATTACTTATAAAAAAAAAAAAAATTTGATATAAAAGGGAATCAGATTCCCATTCAGTTTGTTCTTACAAGAAGCATGTGTTTGTACTGGCTATTTTTTTGCTTGATATTTGCTGTAAATTCTGATTGCTGACTTTGATCTACTCTATGTTTGTACTTGAAAAAAGAAAGAGAGAGAGAGACAAACTTTGCGTTTGCTGCTCGTGGCAACTAACCAAGCTTACCATGCTAATGTGATGGTACAATAAATCCTCGAGTTGAGTTTCAGGCTTAAATTATTGACTAATTTAGCGGATTTTATTTTATTTAAGAACTTTGGATACAAGGGGATTCGAATTTTGCATATTTTGTTATGAGTACGAAATTATTATTAAATTATGTCTTAAACAAAATTATTATTAAATTATGTCTTAAACAAAATTATTTCTAATTAAACAGAGTCAGGGAAAAAAAAAATCTTAGATATGTTGTCCTTGCATTTTTCTTAACCACTTTGTATGGTATGTAATGAAGGATAGACGATAGTAAAACCCTAGTACGAAGTAGAGCAGGATACGGGGTAACCGGAACCGGAAGTTTCAATGAATTTTGAGATTTTAAGAAATAAAACCACAAAAAAGAACCATGACAATCCCCCCCCCCCCCTCCCTCTTTTTTTTTTTTTTTTTAGTTTTTTAATAAATAGCTAAAGTTTTTAAAAATTAATTAAAAGACTTTTTTTTACCTAAATTAGTCAATTAATTTTCTTAAATGATCAATTTATAATTATTCATTGATTGTAAGTCAATCACCTATTAACCATACGTCAATTACTAATTTTCATAATCAACAATTGATTGACCATTAATCAATCACTGATTGACCAAATCTGAAAAATGATAAACAATCATTTTTCTAAATAAAAAAAAAATTTTGGACCATCTATTAAATTTAGTTACTAAAAAAGACCACATAATCTAATTTTCCAAAATTAATCAACTTTTTGCATTTGCTTTCATTATAGTATTTAGTAGTGAACATTGTTGCAAATGACAGCAAAAAGTTTTTTCTATTCTTCACCGTATTCACTATTTGCTGAAATAAATAAATAAATAAATAAATAATCTAAAAATGAAGGAGGAGGAGAGGGGTAATTATAATCTTATTTTGCTGAAAGCCTGTGAATTTTATTTTTATTATTTTTTGGGGGAGGTATGTCTATAGTTGAACCTTTACAGGTTAGTACTAACTAAACAAAGGCGAAAAGATGGGAGGGACCAAAAAAAAAAAAAAAAAAAAAAGAGAGAGAGAGAAGACTGCAAATATTTTCCCATTTTCTCGTTTCGACCCTTGTTCTTGTCGTTTACTGTCATAAGGTCTTTTAATTGTCGTTTATTTTCACGAAAACTCCGCGTTCGTGCATTGAGTTTATTTTATTATTATTATTTTTAATGTGGTTTTCATATTCATAGTCGTTTTTCATTTCATATTCATATTTACTTGTCTTTCAGTTATTTTCATATTTACATGTCGTCGTTTTACCTGTCCCCATGTCATAAATCGTTACTCTCCCTACCCAAAAAAAACCCTCTGAAGAAGATAATAGCTCGATTAAAAATACATAAATAATAAAAATGGGCAAATACTATCATTGCGTCATTTCTAGCAAGAAATTGCCTTCCTCTAAGACAGGATTTCACGTCTAGGCAAGAAAAAAATTAGACTCCGAAACAGCAAAAGATCAAACGTGAGGTCTATTATCATCTGCCCCTCACGAAGCCATCGACGAGCATTGGGAGCTTCAAGGACAGCTAAACCAAGTTTACTGTTGCTTGAAATGATACGTGCTCCAACTCCGAGGAGAATAGCAACGTGGTCCAGAAGATGCTAGAATGGAAAATGTTAGTCGTCCTGACTCAAGTTTAGTTGAGATTAAAGGTGAGTCGTGATGAATAGGATTGCTCTTCGTATATTTCCAAGCATCCATGCTGTTCATTCTAATCCCTTGCCTTGTCCAAATCATTCCAAGATGCGGGACATTGTTAATACAAGCTACTTCATGAACCCAATAGGCATGTCGTAACAAGCAAGAGAAAGACTAGTGGAATCGATTTTCCCCCCCTAAGTTTTCTTCATTTCATTCCAGTGGGAGCTCGTCTTTTTCAGTTCTTGTTCTTTTCCATAAACCATGGATCACGTACTTACATGTCAAACTGTTTGGCGCAAAACCTACTTTCTGCATTCGATCCTGGAAATCCAACAACTTGGCCACACCACCATCCTCGCTGAAAAATCTGGCGAGTGCATTATAACTTTCGGTGTCAAATACTTGCAGTTCTGCGGCAAAGAAGCTCAATATTAATTCTGCTCTAGTAACTTCTCTATCTTTGCAGTATCCATTTACTAATGACCTGCACGTTGCCACATCCGGAAATGAACCGGATTTCACCATTTCTCTCATCAGGGATTCACCTTCTTCACTTCTATTTGCGCGACACAAGCAATCTATAAGAGCTCTATACACGACAAGATTTGGTTTCAAATTAATATTTAACATATCATCCTTTAAATGCAAAGCCTCTTCCACAAAATCGCATTTGCATAGAGACTCAATCAGCTCATTATAGATAACCATATCAGGCCTGTACCCATCCTGAGAAACTCTTTCCAAAAGACTCTTAGCGGCAAATGGGTGATTTTCTCGACATAAGGCAACCATTAGATAGTCATAAATCTCAAAAGAAACAGAAACTCCAAATCTCTTAAGCTGTACAACCAAATTCAGCGCAGAGATCAACTTACCCTCTTTCCGATATCCTTCCACAAGTATCCTACAAGTGAAACTATCAGGGTAAATTCCACTCCCTAACATCTCATTCAATAATGACCTACACTCTTGCATCTTTCCTTCATTGCAATAACCACTAACAAGAGTGTTATACGACACGACATCCGGATTCAACCCTCTATGGACCATCCTGTGGAAAAGCTGATGAGCCTCCTTCACCCTTCCTTGTCTACAAAGCCCGCTCATCAAGGCGGTATACGAAACTAAATCAGGCATCACATTCCTCCTATACATGATCTTGTACAAATAAAACGCGTCCTCTAATCTTCCTATTTTGCAATAGCTATTGATAAGAGTGTTGTAAGTGACCACATCAGGATCAAACCCTTCCTCTTCCATCTTATCAATAAAAACTTTCACTTTATCCACATCCCCGTCTTTACACAACAAATGAGTTAAAATATTAAACGTATAGCCATTCGGATGTACCCCAATTCTCCCCATTTCTTCATAGACACGCCAACACTGGTCAATGTAATTCAACTTAGCTAATCCATGCAAGAGACAATTACAAGAAATCACACTTGGGAAAAAACCCACCTCAATTATCTTCCTAAAAGTACTGAAACCTTCTTGAATCATACCTGATTTCACATAAGCCTTCATGAGCATGTCGAAAATAACAGGATCCCAGTTACAGTCTTTAGAACTCGAGACCAGAACATGAAAAATATCGTCTTTTGGTGAACCTTCTTTAATCAATTCGATCAACAGTTTCATGGCGGGAGAGAATTTTCTTGACCAAGCCAGTGTGTGAAGGACAATGCAATAGTTCTGAGTGGTGGATCTGAGACCCAGATCATGTTTAATCCAATTGAAGAAGACAAGAGCTGAGGAGTAATCAGATTGGCATCTGAGCAAAACCCTCGAGATTTCGTGGGAACCCAGATGGGGAAGAAGCGGTTTAATGTCGTTTTGGAGAAGAGAAAGATGGGTTTTGTGTCGTTTGAGGGTTGAGCAGATGAGGTTGACGATGTTGTGGGGGTTTTGAGTTGGTGGAAGGAGATTGTAAAGTGGGTTTAAACTTGGTTTTGGGTTTGAGTCTGGAATTGTTAACAGAGAAGAAGAAGAAGAAGTAGAAGTAGAAGAAGAAGAAGGGGATGAAGAGGAATTCGATTTTGGAATTGAATTCACGTCAGAGAGTGAATTTGACGAGGGTTCGGCTGGTAAAATCCGAATTCGGTTTACAGAACGGAGTGAAGTTCGATTCATCAGTACCGAAAAGGATGGGAAGCACAGCGATTTTGTAAACAGAGCAGACCTGAACAACGCTCTCAGAGCCGACCTGAATTCTCAGGTTGTTAAAATTGTGTTTGGAACCATTTTGCAAACGTTCTCCACAAAAATTGTTTTCGAAACGATTACAAAACAACATTTTCTTATTTGTTGTCGTTTGTTAATAAATGTTTTGCTGTCGTTTTCATATTTGTCTTCGTTTCCTGTTTATTTCTGTATTTTCTGATTTTCTCCTTTTAACGCTTGTTTCTTCATTCATTTGTTCTCGTTTTCAGTTATCGTTTTTTATTATGTTGTTATGTTTATTGGTTGTCGTTTTAACAGTTTTTGTCGTTTTCCAGTTATTTTTGTATTTTCTCGTTTTAACACCTGTTTTTTCTTTTTTGGTTGTTTATTTTTCTAAAATCTCAAAATTTTTTCCATTTAAAATTCCATTGCTGTTTCCCTAAAAAATCCACGCCATGCATTTTGAGTTTACTTTCATTGAGGGCTATAATGTCGTCGTCATATTCTTTTTTGCCGAGAATGTCGTTTTCATATTCATCGTCGTTTTACATTTATTTTCCTGTTTTGTCGTTTTACTTTCTCTACGGGTTTTTCTGTCGTCGATCCTGCATTTCAAAACCTTTTATTTGTCCCCCTTTTTTTTAACCGTCGATTTTACTGCGTTCAAGTGTTTATTTAATCTTTCTTTCTATTTTCCTTTCCCTTTTGTTATAATATTGTTGTCGTTTACCCTATTACTTAGCAAATTACACGTCGTATATAAGTTAAGCCGCTGATTTCCTTACATCTGAAACGACATGTCATTTGTAGTGTTATGGATGCCCGCCGCATGCAACTCAACGAGGAACCTCATGAGAATAAATAAACAAAATAACTGGCATTTTCATTGAATAAAATACAACAACATTTTTAAATACAAGGGTCGCATATCAATCAACGACCATGCTGGCGAGCTTAAGCTGCTTTTCAAAAGGCAAGTAGTCTTTCAAAGATAGACATGTACGGTGCATAACACGCAACAGGAAACCAGCCATTTCATTCTCACTTTCATCAATAGGCTGCATTTCCGTTATATCCTCACCTCGGGTAATATGTGTTGCCCAATTGTAAATGCGTTCGGTCGAAGCCCAAAGATTAGAAGCAAAGGGTTCCGCAATGTCTCTCCAACTTGATTCTGCCAGAAGAGAACTAAGAGTAAGTGGTAAATCGCTCAGCACAGACCGTCTCTCGAGAATCAGAAGAGGCATATACTTGCTGCGGCTACCAGCTAGCAGGCCAAGAAACTGCAGCGCCTGTAGGAAAATAAGAGGGCGAAAAAAGAACTTATACAATCGTGTATATGAAAATTGAGAATCCAAGATGCAATAAAGGAGCTGAAAGAAAATTTTTTATGTCAACATAGAAGGAAATCTAGTCAAGTGCTTACCGTGGAAGGATAGGTTGCCACGCAGCTGATTTCTACTGCATCAATAAGCCACTGTCTCCTGACACTTCCCTCCACATGTTGCAAAGCTGCTACAACTTCAATGAGCAAATCCCATGTACCTGAAAATATTAAAAAGCTAATAACGGCACTTGAAGCAAATTTTGGTTTTATTAGAGATGTCTCTGAAGTGGAGAAGAAAAATAGGCAACTTTTCTACCATATTATGCAGTACTTCAAGCCGAGAAGTCTTAATTACTTTAAAAAAAGACAACCTAACCATGAGATTTGGAGGTCAATAAATGAGCTAAAAGAAAACTAACCATGAAATTTAGAGTTCAATAAATGAGCTTTTAGCCTCCCCAACTCAGCTGACGTCACGCAACCGACTCTAGTTAGCTTAGCTTTGGCTTGAACCTTCTTCAGGACCTCAATAAACTGATCGCCTTTTTGAAGTAGATCATCCTGCGACACCTAGGATATGAAAAAATGTTTTTGTTATAACTTCTGCATCTTAACGAACTCAAAGTAATTGAATCTCATAGCTGAAGCAAAAAGCAATTCACAAGAAATTCTGCACAGTCTATATGGCATAAGAGCACAAATGGAAATTACGTTTAAAAAGGAAAAGACTGCTAATCATAGAAACCAAGTGCTAAGCATCTTTGTGAAACATCAAACTGGAACAATTTCTGAGAATATATAGTGAGAAAGGGAAGAATTAAGGTAGCATGCAATATACCTCTAGGAAATTCATTAACCAACTCCGCCGAGCCTTTGCTAAGCATCTAACTGCAACAGAACTCTCCTCCGAATAGTTCACCTGACCCACCCCGGTGGTCAAATCAGATTGCAGTGCAGGCAACAAGGAAAAGAGCACCTCCATGCACTTCTCAATATGAGATACGTACTCTAGGGAGTCGATTGATGCTTCATCAATACACTGAAAAAGACCCTTCCAGCAACAGCTTCTTAGCATGCTCTTCTGATCAGTATCGTATGCATGGTATGAAGTGAGTGAAGACAGGAAAATAGTCACATCGTCAAATAATTTTTCAAGCCTGGAACCTGAGAATACTTTTACAAGGTCCGCAATATGAATGAGAAGATAAGATTGCAGATTTAGCTCAAGCGTTCTAAATCTCGGCAGATCAGATAGTTCATCAAGGAAATTCAGGAGTGGATCAAACTGATTTGCATGAGCTAATGAGAACTTAGTACATTCTTCCCTGAGCACTCCTTTTCTATAAGCTGAATCTGGCAGTAGTAACTCAGCAGCCTGAGCCTCAAATCTCATACAGCGTCTGACAATTGCACCCCAATCAAAACTTGGCAATCTAGGAGCTTCCGAGAGGCAGCGCAACACTGTTACAACTGTGCTGATGCGTGAACTGCTACCTGTCTAGACTTGAAATAGAAGAAATTAGAATGACTAATAGCAGGTATTTTCACAAACTACGTATTTGTTCTGTTGCATCTCTCTTGTGTGTGTACCATGAGAGAGAGAGAGATTGGACAATGTTGCAAATTGTGGAGTAATAGGATAGTTCAAGTAAACCACTGGAGAATTGGTGTTGTCGCGTATGACTCAATCCATTTCTTATATAAGCAAACAATCAACAGAAAAATAAGTAATTAAGGAAGAAAAATACCACGATCACACAGATTTCTCTTAATACTGCTAGTTTACCAATTTTCCTAAAAGCTTAAGCTATTAGGAGTAAATCCCAACACATATTAACACATGATGACAATTTAAAGGTATTAAAAATGCAGTAACAGGGATTCAAACTCATGACCTCCTACTCTAATACCTTGTTAGCTTTGCCAATTCTCCTAAATTCTTAAGCTATTAGGAGTGCGCCAATAATAGTTTTTTATTTCAACAAATACAAAGATTAACCGAGATGAAGCAAACCATATAATAACTTTGAGCAAGCGACTTACCTCAGAGATATTGAGATGAAATAGCCATGAAGAAAGCTTCATAACTGCACTATCGTCAGCAAAATTTTGAGAAGATTTTGAACCATCCATCTCCATCTTAAAACCAACATCAAGATTAAGATTTTCCTTGGACCATAACTGACTTCGTAGAAAAGAAACTGCCCATGCTGCATATTGCTGCAATTGATGGTCATCAGAATTCTGAGCAATGAGAAATATCTCTTGCATTAATGATGTCAAGTGTGACTCGCTGATGGGACTTGAAAGTAAGGGACCAATGACGTGATTGGATTCCTGTTTCATGAACAAAATATAACTTCAAACGTTAAAATCTGAAGAGAGAGAGAGAGAGAGAGAACAGGTCCAAGCGCAGTAAGAAATGAAAATGGCTACCTTATTTGCATAACCAGCATGCAGTTTGATGGTTTGAGGATGCATCTGTAAGAAGATTCCAGCATTAGCTCCCACCGCATTAACCACTCCCAGCATCCCGCCCAAAGAGACCAGAGGAGGATATGGGTTAGAATAACATTTTCTGAATAATTCCAGCAGAACTTTCACAGATTGAACTTCAATGGAGTGCACCCCTTCGTCCAATATGCAGGCAAGAAGGCTTCCTGCTCCGATGCAAGATGCCATCAACAAGCTCTGATGGAAAATGCCTGATCTTTTGACAGACACCAACTCCGAAACGAGTTCTCTATAACCATTCATTAATTGATTCACTTCATTCAAATCCAACATTTCCACCCTCTGGCAGAACGCCACAACAGAGGGAAGTGCTAGACATGATCCTACTGATAGAATTATCTCGGATCTCTCAGAGTTAGGGTCGGAAGACCTCCATTGATTTACATGAGGAATCCATGACATAATTAACCTTTTTATCTTGAGCACAGCATCATGTAACCCAGCTCTGTACATTGGACCAATGCACCTTGCCAATCCAAGAACAACTCCAGCAACACCCCATATATCTTCCTCCAAATCATCAGAGTTCTCATGAGATGGTTCAGCATCCATGTTTGCATCTATACTATATGTGTTTGGTGGGAAATATGCAGAGAGACTTTCCACAATATCAAACGAAGATTGAGTGAACTGACATATTGTGTTTGATAAGGTGCCAACTATCTTTCCTAGTAAGTCCGCTTCTGAAGTCTTCTCTGTTTCTTCATCCAAGTCAGAGTTATCAGCTACATCAACTCGGGTAAGAAGATCTTGGCATGAAAAACCCAAGCCAACCCCACAGGCTCCTTTGACAAGGGTGCTTTTGGTATTACGAAGAACCTGAAGAAAACGATGGGTAAGACACATGGACTAGATAGTTTCAACACATCATCTTACTTCAGATCCATCTGATCTCTATAGTTCCTTAGTGATGCGAGATGAGATAAGTGAAATTATTACATAGAAAAAGATTATCCAGCATGCATAAATATTTTCGCTGTTAAGGTTGTTTGAAATTTGCCAAAACCAAAAAGGACATTCAATATTGGCAAAAAATAAAATGAAATAAAAATAAATAAAAATAAAAACTTGTAATACACGTAATTCAACTACCCAAGCACTTAAGAAGTATGGATGTAGTGGTTTAAATTTGTTGGCAAGCTTGAAAACTGGAACGTATTAAATATCTGATCTCAGATTAAAAAAATCCCAAGTACTTATTTAAGAAACTAATAAGAGGAAGAATATCAAGCAACACTTTGCATACCTCAAGAAGTCCCGTTATGTTCTGAAATTTCTGCATATGATCAGTTGCATGTAGGCAACTTGAGATCAAACCAAGAGAAATTGCTGCTGACCATTGACGGTGCTCATGTTCATGCTGGAACAACCAAGTCAATAGGAACTTTGATGCAGCTGATTTAACAGTATGGACAGCTGGAGGCAAGACCTAACAAAAGCAGAGAAGATTTGCACTCAGCATAGCATGTCAATCATAAAAGTCATACGTGCTAAATAAAGATAAATGGATTGAAAACCTTTTATAGGAAAAAGCAGACAAATTTGAGAAAATATATGGCTAGTGAAAGTCCAACAAAGTCTATTAATCTCTTGTTTCTGATTGTTTGTGGATATATGCGAAGAGTAGAGGAATAAAGCATTTGGAATTCTTAAAATGTGCATAGGCACGGTTAGGATGCTATTGTACATTGCCTATTATTTTAATTGCTGATAGTAGTTGTAGAGTTTCTGTTAGCATTTCATTAGAGTTTGTTAGAAGGGATTGGTAGTATAATTAAGAGGGAATAATCTAGGGAAACCAAGTTGGGGAGAGGTGGGTAGGCTCTCAAATCTCTACCCAAGTCTGTATAGTTTAGGGTCTGTCTTGAGCTTGTTTTTGTGCAGATTCATTCATCTTCAATAAAGAGTACTTTTCCTGTTAATCTGTGTGTGTGGGCTTTGTGGGCTTGTATCACTTTCCTAACTAAGTTAAAGCGTAGAAACAAGAATGTAAAGCACATAAAACATCTTACCGCACAAAGTGCCCCAATGGCAAGAGCAATATTTTCGGAAGATCTAGGGATGGCATCTTTTGCTATATGTATCATTCTCTGCATGATAAGAGCAAAGGAGAAAAAGAAGAGAAAAAAGTAACATTAGATTTTACAAAGAATAATTTGCAAGTAAATGATTATAACTTGTGCAAATGCAAAATAATTCATTTTTCAGATTTTCTTTCCCCCCATTTCAACGGATATTGTACCTTCAGTATATCATTTGCAGCTTTAGTGATTTTTTCCAAGCTGATTGATGGAGCTTTAGCATCAAAGAACAAAATATCAGCTCTCAGCCAACGACGCATGAAAGCTTTCCAGGATTGCAGAGAAATAAGAGCAATAAAAACATTTCTTGAAAGTTGGAGAGATGTGGCTAATTCTAGAAGCGCTTTCTCATATTCAGAGTGTACATCACTTAATCCCTGTAACAAGAATAAGGTTAGCGTTAAAAAATAAAAAATAAATATAACCAATGCGTTTTTAGTCACAATAATCTTACCTTTGATGTCCTTCGGTCATTCCCATCTTTAGGAGTAAAGGAAAGACATAACAAAGCCGCACCAGCTAAGTCTCTAGCATTATTACCTTTTCCTACAGATTAGATGTTACACGTTATAACCCAGCAACTAAATGCTAAAATGTGGTACAACTGTACATGTCACATATAAGAATAATACATATAAGTAAGAAGATTAATACTAAAGTCATAAATTTACGGTTAGAAAGCAATCTATATACAGACTCGTACATAGAAAATTTGCATTAGATGGAACTAACAATCAATTTCGTTATTTTAACAAGAAGAATCATAAAACACCACTTTCACCATTTTTCAAACATATATCATTGATAGGCAAACGTTCCACTTATGTATTGTATGCTACTAATTCAAAGCAATTATTTTACTAGTATTATATAAGTATCTAATTGATTAAAAAGTAGTGGAACTTTTTTCTTTTATGTAAAAGCAAGAAACCTTGAACAATTTGTCCTAACATAATCATGACATAACCAACTCCTGATACCTGAAGAGAAGATCACTTGAGGAAACACATCCAGCAACTTCTCAACTTTGTTTCCTGCAACTGCTTTTTCCTTTCGCAGTCGTCTCCTTGTACTGAAGCATACACACATTAAAGTTTGCAAAATTAGTTTTTACAAAAGCTTATCTTCCACGTATACTAATGCAGTAAGGAATATGCATTTTTTACATATGCTCATATGTTATGATCTTGACTTGAAGTTCTTCCATGGCCCTCAATACATGCAGATTTGTTTCAGAAAAAAGCAATTCTGTGAACAGTTTCTTGAAATCTGGAAGTTGTTGCTCAACATGTGATACCTGGGAAGTCATGAAAAAAAATAGGAGAACACATGGTTACACCAACAACAAAGATCATACAATTTATGATAGCCCATTAATGCAAAGCTCAAGTTCATTATTGATACTGGGAGGAAAAAAAAAAAAAAAAGGGCAGCAGATATGAAAGCATTAGCAAAATTTACCTCGTATTGCAACAAGGCCTCTAGCGCAGAAACTCTTGCCTTTTCCCATTGACATTCCCGATCAGGGAAAGTAGAGGTGCTAATGCACCACAAAATCTGCAAAACATCCTTTGAAGCTTCTGGATATGCTTCTGCGTCCATTGCACCCCATCTTAGAAGAAGGCAAATGCTGCAATAAGAATAAACCAAGGTGTGTGAAATATCCAAAACCAAAATTTTTAAAAAGTAAAGTGATACTTGAAGCAACTGTTACAATTACAATTCAATTGATCAACAATAAATCCGTAAAGGTGATAACATGGGGTAAATGGAGGCATCAAATGGGCCCATAGAGATGTTCACCTGTGTGCCAGAATTGAATCTGTGAAGTAGTCTAGCACATGCTTTGAAATGACGTCCCAAGCTGTATAAAAATCTGAAAAAGCAATATGTAAAAGGATCCCCATGAGTAAACCTAGTACATTTATTTCGGTGGGGGAGCATATGAATATAAAATTCGAGGTCAAATCTATATGGCATCAGAAAGTAGCTGCTGAACCGCAATGCCCAGGCTCACACAAAGTTCCGCATTGTATTCCGTTTAATCAATTTGTTATCAGGAAAAAAGTTTTCACGGAGAAAAAGAATTCTTGAAGAGAGAATTAGACCTTCCTTAGTATACAATTAATAAAAAATGCCAAATTTATTTTTCATTGGTCACTAAAAATACAAGATTTTCCATCCAATACTTATAAGGAGTTGCATGTGTTCAAGTTTCAGCTATAAATAAGACATAAATGGGAGGAAGAAAACATAAGCACAAACCAACAATCATGAATATATATATAGTTATTTAAACGTAAAAGCTCAGAGAAAATCAAGATTACCAATTACATCAGCTTCACAAAGATGAGCAAGGCTTTGAAAACCAAGAGCCTGAATTAGAGGATCGCGACTCTCAATGCAAGCCTATTCATATGATCATATAAAGACAAAAAGAAATTACCTTAGAACTGTCTCCATGAGACAAAATAAAAACAAAATGGCTACCAAAAAAGGAAAAAGGAAAAAAAAAAAAAAAAAAAAAAAAAAGCATACCGAAACAGACAAGATAAGGTCCACACCCCTGTCAGGGTTTTTTCTGCAAACATCCCTAATGGAAGAAGCAATACTGATGCATACATTTCTATCCGACTTGAACTCAGTCAACCCTTTTGGAAGCAATACTCCCTAAAGAAGAAGAAATCAAAATCCATCAGAATACAACAGCCAGAAACTGGACAAGGAAAGTACACAACATCAGCTTTAGTCTAGCCAAGTTGGCATTTTTTGCAGCATTTTTCCATAGTTTTCCCAGTCAAGTATTCATTTTAAAGGTGCAGGGTATTCCGACCATCAGAAAAATAAGAATCTTACTTGCAAACTCCCAAAGGCACGGTCATTCATCTCCCAGGTTTGACAAAGTAAGCGAATGGCTGTTGCATGTAAAGTTCTGAAGATATAAACCAGTTAATGAGAGTATCAGACAATCAAGATAAAAACCTAGCAAATATATTTTGAATACACCAACATGTTTTCACAGAATTCTCTCCTAGATGGCAGCAATGTAAACTAGATCAAATTAACTCAAGATGAAACATGAAATAAAGATACAAATAAAATGAAGTCCACATGGGAAGAATGCTAAATATAGTACATACGGTTTAGAATCCTTGTGTAGCATTGGCAAGATAGTTTGGACTATAAGTGGTATCATCCAAGAATTTGAAGCAAGTACTGGAAGCATCCCTAGCAGTTTTAGCTGCAGAACAATTGAATGAGGAAAATACCAAACACTACAAATCAGATAAGACATCCAGCACCATAGTAAAAGAAATACGAAACAACATAAAATTATAATAAAAATAAAAAACCTTACCAACATATTTCGGCCAATTACATCTTTCTTGGTGAATACATTGTTGTAAAACAAGATTGCAAGCAAAAACTGAGTTCCCGTTTTAGGATCCATCATGGCAATAGCAGTCAAAGTATCTACAGAGATACTTCCTAATGATTGATGCATCAACAAAACACCAGCAATTGCAGACAGTAACAAAGGCATTTCTACAAGAACAAATGGCAGAGAAGAATTGAACACAACAAGCGTTTGAAATTTACTACTTCAAAAGAAAAAATAAGTCATACGGAGCATCAAATAATTGCATGAATAGAAAGATGGACAAAGGAAGGAAATGTCTAAACAATTTACCAGATACAAAAATTTGTTGAGACGGAGAGAGTGGAAGAAGGGACTTTCGTCTGTTAACTATTGATAAACAATAACGTCTTAATTGAGAAGCCCAAGATCTTGGTACGGTGTGTAATTCTTTGCCATCAACTTCACCACTATAAGCAAAACTTAAAAACAGACTGGATGATGAATATTGATCCTGTAAGAAAACAAAAACACTTAATAAAACTTCATTTGTCATGGTCTTTCTTGTTCTAGTATATAAGTGTCGGGTCCTAACAAGAAGTTATAAGCTTTGTTTCTGCAAGGACAAGAATTCCTAAATAAAATAATTTGGAGATTCTGTTTTCTACATAATCGCTCGGAGAGTAAGACAACATAATCGGTTTCAGCAAGCTGCTAATACAATCTTATTCAGACCCAAAAAAAGAAAAGATTGTAAAATATAAGTGAAGAGGTAAATAAACCTGAAACCACTGATTCTGAAGAAGTCTAGAAACCAAAGTTCCAAGTGTGCTAATAGGTGGAAATTGTCTTTCTTGTGATTGGTTAATCTTTGCTGATGCAAAAGGTCCTCCCAAGATTCTCTCTAACATGATCAGAAGATCAGTTGCTGCTCCTTTTACTGATTTCGAAGGAGATGAAAGAAGACTGATGACAGGAAATATTAATAAGACCTCTTCACTCAAAGTATATGATATCCCGCCAACAAGAGGTTCTGAAAAGAAAATGAGGATTACATAAGCAAAAGACATCCATATAGAAAATTGATAACACCATCAGAATAATGGATATAATCACTTAGATTTAGGAGACAATTAAAGCGAAGCTAAGATAATTTGACATTCAAGGTAATAAAAAACTTAGCATTCATTCAAGAAGCAAAGCACAAATACAAAAATATATATCACATTTGTTTGTAGTTTATGATAATGAGAACTTATGATCACAAAATTCAAATATAATGTCACATTAACAAAATAAATGTGTATTTGAATTCTTTTTACTATTTTCCTTTTTTAAGAAGCAAAACCAAAATGCTAATGCCAAAGAACAGTTATCTTCCGGACAAAAATTAGTATGCATACCATTTCCATATTTCCATGTCAAAAGAAAGTGGAGGAGTTTAAGTATAGAGAGATGTTCATGCTCAAGCTCTGTCTGAACGAGGATAACAAATAGGGATAAAATAGCTGAGGATAATTTTGGTAAATATTCAAACCCAAGATCTTTCTGAACACACAATAAACGCCTGGAGAGTTCAGCTATGGGCTCAATCCAAAAGAAGGACCTATGACTTGAACCTACGGAAAGAATGGTCTCTAACAGTTCCAAACTGCAAAGTTGACCCCCAGCAATTAACTGCCAATGAAGGACAGAAAATTTGGTAAATGAAGGAAGACAAACATATCAAGGAAGTTTATCCACAAGTCCCTACCAATAAACATGGTGGTAAGTTTTCAAAACAACTAAAGACCATTTCCAATGCAAATGCTAATGTCAATTTTATATTTTCGCAAAAAAGTGTTAAAATGACATATTTAATAGGTTGTTTATCTTGGACTCCAGCATTCTGCTAATTCAAGTGCTATGTCTCCTTTTTGTCATGAAATTCAAGTCCAAGGACTTATTATTAAAAAATTTTTAATTTTAAATATATTAGAATTTTGTAATTATTGAGTGAAAAAGTCAACCTATCAACCAATAGAAACCAAATGCCAAAATTTAGCATTGAATATAGCATTGCATTCGAGAATGTTTTTCTCACCAAATGCCTAATTTTGGCATTGGGACAGAGATTTTGGCATTGCATTGGACATGCTATAGGATGAAAAGTGAAAACCGAACAATTAAAAAATCTAAAGAACATACCGTTCCCTTTCCAGCCAAATGTCTCAATACCACTACATGTGCATCCACTATATTTTCCACGAAATTAATAAAATTCCTAGAATCCTGAAAAGAAAAGAAAAGAAAAAATCAGCAAACGAAGAGAAGAAAGTAATACTTCGATGACAAATTTACTTACTTCTGAATTCTTGCAAGGGATGTAGTTAAGAACTTCTGTTAACAACTTGAGGACAGGGATAGACTCGAGAGAAAGACTGCAACAAAGCGACGCCATGGACGATATCAGATTCCTCGCAAACATTGAAGACGAAGAATCTGAAAACGGTATCCTTAAGATCGAGTAATTCAGAAACGGTCTCAAAAATTCACAAACTTCAATCATTCCCAACTGCTTGTTATGTGCCATCAACAGTAAAACTTGTTGCACTAGCTCAGATTGAACCTCCGATCGGCTCGACAGAACCTGCCACAAATTGCTTACCAAAATCATTAATCAAACAAAAACAAATCCTAATTTCTACCAAACTTCGAATTCAAGAATCAACATCAGTGCGATTCAACTGCAAAACGCAATTCCTCTTACTTTGACAAAGGGATGAGTCTCAGTCGAACCGAACCGCCATTTGCGACTGTGCTTCTGAAACCCTAATCGAACGAGGAAGCCCAACGCTTTGACGAAAAGGTCGACGAAGCGAGGCTCGCATCCCTCAAGAGCGGAGTGGAGCTCAAGCAAGCCGCGAGAAACGTCCATGCGAGCGTCGGCGACGAGGCGACAGAACTCCCGAACGGACTGATCGACGACGGCCGGCGAGGCCGAGTGGAGGCACTGGTTAATGGCCTCTCTGCCGGGATCGGAATCGGAGTCCAGATACTTCGGAGCCGATCGAAGCTTCGAGAAGATCGTGACGACGGCGAATTTCTGGAGAGAGGGTTGGGGAACCCGTAGTTTCTCCAGCAAGGGAGAATAGGAATCCATTGACGTTGGAGAAGAGAAAGAAAAAAGCGCTAAAGATTTTTTTCTCAAAAGTTGGAGCGAGCAAGAAGAAGAACCAGATGCCAGTGGCGGTAAACCCAAACGACACTGAATAAAGCACGTTTTGATTTTCCAACAAAAACGACACTTGATAGGGTCTGCTTTTCCTTTCTTTTCTTTTCTTTTCTTTTCTTTTCTTTTCTTTTCCTTTTCCCTTTTTTTTTTTAAGAAAATTTTTCTTGAGTTTGATTAATATATGGACTATAGTTAGAGTACATGCAGGATTGAGACTGAGTCCTGGTCCGTAAAAAAGAAAGTTGTCGTCTAATTATGTTATGTATTTTACGTAAAGTATTTTTAAATATTAAAATGTCCAAATTGATTTTTTTTTTTAACTTAAAAAATGTCATACGAGTATTCAGAATACTTTGTTGACGAAAAAAGTCCTTTAAAAAATTAATATTTGTTCTGCTTTGTTAAATTTAAAAAATATTTATTTCAATTTATACCCTGAGACAGTAACGTTTTTACGAAATAAAAATATTTAAATATATTTAAAATGTCCAAATTGATTTTATTTTAACTTAAAAAATGTCATATTTCTTTTTGAAAGGATAAAAAATGTCATACGAGTATTCTAAATACTTTGTTGATGAAAAAAGTCCTTTAAAAATTAATATTTGTTCTGTTTTGTTAAATTTTTAAAAAACATCTCTTTCTAATTATACCCTGAAACAATAAAGTTTTTATGAAATTAAAAAATAACAATAAATAATAAATTTATTAGATAAAAAATTTTATTCATTTACTATTATTATTAATTGTCATTTACTATTACTAGTATAAAAATAGTCGTCATGATCAAAAAATTCAATTAAATTTTACAAAATTTTAATAGTTAAACATTTCGTAAAAAATAATGTTTAACCCACATACAACAATAAAAATATGCATTTCTTTTATATATAAAAATAACTTCCTTAATTGATTTTTGGTAAATTTTTTTTTTAACGAGAATAACTAAATTTATGTTATTGGTGAATTATTTAACTTGTCCTTGGTTTGCTGGTTGGAGATTAAGGGTCCGTTCGTTAGTTTGAATTGAAATATTTTAGTTGTAATAGTAAATTTTTTTGTTTCGCTGAGTTGAAATGAGATTAATGCTAAATTTTTAAGTTAGAAATTGACTGATTTTTTAAAAATTAATTATAAATTTTTATTGACTTTTTAGAAAAAAAACAAAAACTAATATAAAAAAATACAAGTTTAGTTAGAATTAAACTTAAACGTCAAATAAAGCTCTAATTTTTTAATTGTTGTTAACTTTTTTTTAATTAATGTTGTTAACTATTGAATCCTAAATTTATAAAATATTTTGATTTAACATAACTAGAAATAATATTTACTTCCCTTTGATTGTTTGTCCGCCAGTTTCGAGTCTTAACGTCGTTTTGATCTCGTTTGAATTACTTTTATGCGGAGTTAGTGATAGTCCTAAGTGTTACTGAAGTATTGGCCCCCGATCAATATAGATATTCCATTCGATTGTCAGTAGTTTTTTTTTCAAAAAGAGCTTTACATGTGTACTTGATTTTAGTGTGTGTAGAGCATACATATTTCCCTTAAAAGCATCATTAACCTTTATTGAAAGAATCTGTTCTTCATCGAAGGGTTTTATCTTGTGTAATACGTGATCATTTATTATGTTTGATGTCTTTGTATTTTCTTATTGAATTTAATGAAATTTTACTTATTTCAATAAAAATATTTATCTCCAAACAATATTTATCACTATAAAAAAAATAAAAAAGAAAGAAAGAAAGAAACAATATTCAAAAGTACATATTTATTTGCTAGAAAGAAAAATATAGGAATCGGTGCCCGTTTTGTAATTTCATATAAATTTATCGCCCTTGAGTAGCGCCCAAACTCTGAGAATTAACCTAGGAGATGACATAATGTAGGATGAGAGTTGAACTTGAACCTTATTAGGATTCTATTTTAGTTGGGAGTCAAAATAAAGACACTTTTTCTGAACTAAAATTTTATAATTGAGTCGGTTACATGAAAAAAAAGAATTCCAAGTAGATTCAAGATACGAGCCTATAAATACAACCTTAAACTTCACGTTCGTGATTCAGAATAATATGCTTTGTTTCCAATCTCCGAGAATCTCAGACCAGAAACAGGTATAAAACCTTAAAGCCAGCCGAGAATTCATCATCGGGATGAAGATGTCGATGACGGAGCTAGACGACGACACAGTTCGCAGTATGGCCATTGGAGCCGTTTTCGCAGACTTCGTAAGCTTTATCTTTCCTTTCAGTTTTTTTTTTTTTCCTTTTTCTTTTTTGGGTAAGATTTTTTAAAAAAATAATTTTCTTGTCAAAAGGCGTTTGTTTTGGATGATCTGGGAGTTTTTAGTGCACTAGAGTTTTTTCGCCCAAATTGCCTCAAGCTCTAGCTGTTTGTTGACTGAAGAAAATTTACATATTTTAAATCAGTCACAGATATATACATATACATATAATTTTGTGACACACTGAGTTCTGATTATGTTTTCAGGGTGGAAAAATAAATTCCATTGATTTTCATCGTAAGGATGATATACTAGTCACTGCTAGTGAGGATGATTCAGTGCGACTTTATGACATTGCAGATGCCAAGTGAGTTTAGAAATTATTGTTTAATCTTTTGGTTTTTTTTTTTTTTTTCCCCTAAACTAAATTGTGATTTTAGTTACAAAGACCTAGTTTAAAGGAATGCTAACTTGTAATTGATTTGATGTTATAAATAAAGGTTGCTTAAGACCACATATCATAAGAAACATGGAGCCGATCGAATTTGCTTTACCCATCATCCGAGCTCTGTTATATGTTCTTCGAGATATAATTCTGGATTCTAGTGGAGGTTAGTTTCTTCTTTTGTTCTTGACGATTTGATGCTTCTACTGTCTGCATTATTAAGAAACTGATCTTAATCATGTGTTTGGCACCTACAGTTCAAACCTTAAAATTACAATTTCCAATTTTTGTCCTTTTCCCTTCAACTTCACTATTTACACAGTTTTGTAACTCAAACTTTAAACGTCCGTAACTTTGCATAGACAAGTTCAAATAAGATTATGTTTTTTTTAAAAAAAAAAAATTATGCATAGAATTTTGAGACGAACGGAAACAAGCTCCATATTGATTTTTTTTTTTTTTCCAAACACATTTCAAGTTTTTACATTTTTTAACTCCGCCAATCCAAAAGCCTTGATAAATGCATACAATCAATTTGAACCCTAAATTCTACAATCCCAACCTTAGCACCAAATGCATGCTCTTGAGTGTTTGTTTTTGCAGAATCCACTGCGGTATCTTTCAATGTACGACAATCGGTGCCTTCGGTACTTTCAAGGGGCACAAAGAATAGGTTAGGATCCTCATTCCATTGATCTTTTTGGTATTTTCCTGATTCAAGTATGTTTTAGATTCTTTTGTGTTCTTGTTCGTTCTAATGGTAACAGATAGTTTGGTTGAGAGTGGCACTAGGAATCCATTTCTTTTCAGTGAAAGTATATTGAACATTCATAGTAAATTAAGACTTTAAAATAGTCCGGCATAAAGCCTAATGCCTGTGTTATTTTTTATGTTTAAACTCTTTGGTGTTTAGTTTTATTCGTATGTAATGTAAGTCTACTAAACATCCGATTGTTAGTAAAATGTGCTTTATAGTTTATTCCATACTCTTTTACATCGAATTAAGCGCACAAATACGTACTTAGAAGTCCACATGTTGCTAATTCTGAGTTCATTGATATTAATCAAATTACTATCTCCAACGTTACTAAGGCATCTTCATCTTCTTTGTGTGTGGTTGTGTGTGTGTGTGTGTGTGTACTGATCATTCTCAAATAATTGACTGCTGCAGAATTGTATCCCTCTGTATGTCTCCTGTTAACGATAGCTTCATGTCTGGTTCTTTGGACCACAGTGTCAGAATATGGGATCTTCGTGTAAATGCCTGCCAGGTCCGTTTTCTATATATTACCTTATTCTTCTTGTTCCTATAGAAACAGAGAGAGTTGATCATTACGATAGGAGCAAATATGAGATCTCCTAAGAAAACATGCTGAGTTTTAGATAATGGAGAGTTTCCTATATCCTAGTTCCGAATTATGTAATTTTCCTATTCATGCCTGTTGCCTTTCGGCCTGTGCTCGTCTATATTGGCTTTTATGTCTTTTGATGCATGCTTGGAATCCTCAATGCTCGTTGCTGTTTGTATTCTTCAGGGAATTTTACATCTACGTGGAAGACCTACAGTTGCCTATGACCAACAAGGCCTTGTGTTTGCTGTGGCGATGGAAGGGGGTGCGATTAAGTTGTTTGATTCACGCTCCTATGACAAGGTTTATAGCTACAAAGTACTATCTTCATCTGGTCATTTGTGATCTTTCTTTTGACAGACCTAACATTAGTTTTCTTCTGCAATCTAGGGTCCCTTTGATACCTTTTTAGTTGGTGGAGACACAGCCGAGGTCTCGGATATCAAATTTAGCAATGATGGCAAATCAATGCTCTTGACAACCACAAACAACAACATCTATGTTCTTGACGCATATGGAGGAGAGAAGGTGAGGTTTTCCTCTTTACAAAATATAGACTTGTACATTCTCGCCGTCTTGGGGGAAATTTTCTTTTCCATGGTTTTTGCACTTGCAAAAATGGCATGTCTCACATATAATAATCTAACAGAACAAAGACACCACCACTTGCACATATATGGGTCTATATGCCCTTACCAAACAGAATATGCATTAACAAGCTTCAACTTTTCTTTCCGCAGCGTTGTGGGTATAGTTTGGAACCTTCTCCCAATTCAAATATAGAGGCCACTTTTACTCCAGATGGCCAGTATGTGTTATCAGGTATCTAATCATGGGCATCCTTTTTTTTTTTTTTGGAGTCATGCGCATTCTCTTATTGTTATTGCATTATACATATGTATATATATATATATATATGTATATATAACTAAACTAAGTTTGACCTCTCCTTCTTGAAGGCTCAGGAGATGGAACCTTACATGCCTGGAGCGTCAACACACGAAGCGAGGTATCAATCTATTTCAAATTCTCCTGGTTTTAGCGATGAAATTACTGTTCATTTTGATGATATTAATTAGGAGAGTGCTTCGTAGGGCACCGGAAAATACCTTATAAATAGGACGTAATCCTAAACCATTCTTATCTAGTTTCATAATATTTTTAATATAATAAGATTATGATGTGCGGGAACAGTTAAAAACAATACAGATAGTTATCCAACAAGACACCCTTGTAGTGTCCTCTACATCATGTTACTACTGATCGTTCATACTATTTCCACTCAACAAATTCGATTGATTGATACTAGTTGATTTGCTGTTACGATTGATTGACGAAACAATAGCTGTTTCAATGACTGCTTCAGCGACTGCAATGGCTATAACAAAAATGGAGAAAATATCTCCTTTTAATTGGCAACTATGAACAAAATCAGAAAATATTACAAAATTTATATTAATGGCGTTCAGTATAAAAATATATTTAAAAAAATATATGATCGACTGGATCACTGTCTATAAACTTTTTTAAAAAGTTTTCTACTGTATCTTTTCTCACGAAATTTTAATTTGCTATTCAAATATGCTTTTTGTACGATCCGTACAGACAAATAGTAATTTTATCAAGATGTAATGCAATTTCTGACTCTCGGACAAACTGGTATATATAAAGCAGGTGGCGAGCTGGACGAGTAACATAGGAGTTGCTTCATGCTTGAAGTGGGCCCCACGCAGAGTCATGTTCGTGGCTGCGTCCACCGTTCTAACGTTTTGGATACCAAACAACTCAAATGCGGAGCCTGGTTCCTATGGATGCTGAAGCGGGGGCTCAACATGAACATCTTTCTCAATAAAACCTTGTATTTATTTTTTATTCAAGCGAGGACGTTTTTGGCAGCATTTTTACCTCAAATTAGTTGCTGATCCTTTTTTTTTTTTTTTTTTTTTTATTGATGTAAAATTTTTTCAAACAAAAAAAAAATATTGATTCTCTCTCTTCCATAAATCCTCGTATTTATTCTTCCATCAAAGCTCTTCAGATTAGAGAATGGAAAATTCCCATTGTATCACACACTATCTAGAGAAGTATAACTTTGA